>NW_019774184.1:0-16570 GCF_001039355.2 Lingula anatina
AAAACTCTTCATTGTGTTGTAGAGAACCACTGTCACTGCATCTGCAAAGTACATCAACATGATAATTTATAGCACTAAACTGTTACAGTATTAATAGTGGCCTTGAGAAAAAAAAGACAATTAGTCATTAGAATGTCAATAGATGGGAGAAAGTATTGCATCAAATTCTACCATTATCTGCACTTTGCTATGGGGAACACGAACCTAAAATTTCCTAATGCACATTTAGCAAATAAATATATTAACCAAATTTCAGAAAAGATGTATTAATTGTGCTGCTAAAGCTTTTTGATGATTGCTGATGACTTAGCTTATTTACATCCTTTTCTTCTCTGACAAACCACTTACTGGCACCATTTTGATGCTTTACAGAAATGGCTAATAGATAAAAAAATCTTCAAATGGTTCAAACAAACTGCTGTGACTGGGTTCCCATACCTAGATCAACCTAACAGGATTGAACCATCTCCAAGGGGTTTCTCACTAAATTGCTTTCAGCTTAAGTGATTTTAATGTCTGCTTAAGCTGATAGCAATTTAGCGAGAATACCCACTGTGATAGATCGATCCACAGTTAGTACGATAGGGCCTGGAAATGGTCCCTATAAACTTGGAATTCAGGCCAGTAGCCAGAAATTTCAAAGATTCTTTTCTAAAGTGGACCTTAGACCATGAAACCTTTGTGCATCTAGATCAATTTTTACCCAGAGCAGATCTTTTCCTGGCAAAAAAGGGCAATTCGTTTGAACCCCCAAACCCACCCCCTGCCTATGGACCTGCAATTATATAATGCAATAAGGACACAGGCTAATCTATAAAGAAATTATACATTTATACTGCTGAGTTACCAATTATTATTAATTTGAGACTCAGCTAGGGTGACAGCCACCTTTCAAGATTCAAACATATCCACATCTGTTTCAAGACTGTAACATATCTAACTCTGTGCAAATGTCTGGATCACATTCCATATGTAACACTAAGCCAAATCATTCTGTTGAAAGATGACATAATAATCAGGAAAGTGTGCCATGAAGATAAACTGCTAATTAGAAGTATAATGAACCAATCCAATGTACTTAAACAAAATTGTAACCTTGGGAAAGAATCTATATAATCCCTCTTCACTGTGTGAGATGCAATCTTATTTCCAGTGAATTGTATTGATTTTGTTACAAGGTTGATCACCCCAATCAAACATCTAAATTACAAAAACCAAAAAGCAAATGACAATGAAAGTGCAATCGCATGTTAATTTTAACGTCAGGTTAAAAGATCATATCAAAGATAACACCATTAGTTGGTAAGACTGTTAAACAATATATATTTTCTAGACTGCCAGGTCTTTTTCTCATAAATCTCAACACAAATATCTGCCAATACATGTATATCATAATCTAACAGACATTTGCAGATGATGCACACATGTTAGAAGCCTAAGTACAATGACTGTTCAAGACCCTGTTCACAACTTGCTTTGCTAACTGAGCTGTGGATCAACTATGGAGCACACTTGAAAGCCTGCCACATAAATCCCCCCCCCCAATCCCATGTTTGCTGTTCCTGCAGGGGTAGAGGATTATGTAAGGGATTAAGAGGTATGCTTTTGTGCCATATTTGATCCACGGCTCAGTTAGTCCGGGGATCAACTTGGTTGTAAACAGAGCCCAAGTCGTGCAGGACTAATTCCAGCAGTCGTTACCAGTACTTATATGTTAAGCAGCATAAAGATTTCTGGTGTTATGGCAGAAAATGCATTTTGGTCTCCAGGGACCTTTTTGCTGGGGAATTATTTCTGATAAGAATGCTATAGACTTCATTCTTCTAAGGTCTACTGGGTTAATGTGCGGCATTGCACCGTAATTTAGGTATCACCAAAAAGATATGATTTGCTCCCTTTGGGATCTATTTGGAAGAAGAACAAATCTCAGAGGGCATGATAACACAGTCAATATTTCACTGCTGGATGTTTTCCCCTAATAAAATGTCTTGTGCAATTCTTGGCCATGGTAATTTCTAAATTCCAAAAATCGATTGTATTTCCCAAAAATGATTTTAGTTATTATTGGCTAAAAAGATAGAGCTCTGATAATTAAGGAAGTTGACTTATGTAATGACAAATAATATTATGGTCTACTAAAAATGACAAATGTTGAAAAAAGAAATAATGAATATTGGAATACAAAAGGGATTTAAATCTTGTGAGTTTGCAGTTTCTACAACAAAAGCTCTGCAGCCGATTTGCTAATCATGTACCTTTTGATGAAATTTTTTTTTGACTGCAGAAAGCAAATTTCCGGGAGGAGATGCTACAAAAACTGTAATCTCTTTTATTACTTTGACTAACTTAATTGAAGAGATATAGACTGTATTCTCTCAGGATAGATAGGTAATTAAGCTTGAGAAAGCAAACTACTGTCCTAACAATGAAACTGCAGGAGGACTTGAGTGCTTTGGATCACAATACGAATACTTATGGATATGAATTTGTTTTTATTTTTTTTTTTTTTCGTTTGTTTTTGTGGGGGGAGGGGGGAAGCTATTTCATAACATCCTGTTTTATCAATTTGATAAAATGTAATAAGTCATTCGTAAAGGATTCCTGACAGGGGTAACAAATTACTATCTCATGGATTCCTGTGTTTTGATGTTTGTTTGTTAACCATCCCTTTTCTTTTCTGCATTATCATCTTTCAACATTCAGCAGCTAGCCCACACTTTTTGTATCCATTGTAGTTTGGTACTGTGCCATGCAAATTAATAAGACTGGCATACATACAGACAATATCCAAGTGCTCATGATCAGCAGTAAAGCTTCTTTCCTTTATGTCCTGACAACCAAGTAATACTATAGTGCCCCGAAATATTGATTGTGTGATGAGGAGTAATTTGATCTTTGCTTCAAGATTTTCTGTGTAAACAATCAATCATCATTGATATTCTCCACTTTCTAGGTGACATGACTTACCATTCAGTAACGACTCCCCAAATACCAATATATACAACACGTTGTTCACACCTATCTCTGTAAAAATGGCTAGAACCTTTAAATAAAAAGAGAAATAAAATAATAATTTGTACAGCAATGATTTGAATGATATAGCTCCACCCTTTGAATAATATACATTTAATCAAATGTACGTAGCAAACTGTGTTCTTCAGACAAGCAGTCAAACATGAGATAAATATCATGAAAATTGAGATAACAGATATTGTCTTTTTTTGTAATCAGTGATAACATCAGAGATGAATACTTATTGATTGGAAAAAAAGAAAAAATGGAGATGCACAGGTTTCAGGCATCTGTGTTTCACCACTAGGTGTCACTCCTAGTTTAAATGGTGAATCACCGAAATGCAATGATTCTTTCTTTTTCTAAAGTAAGGTTTCCATCCTATTTGTCATAATGAAATGCTGGGTAATATCAGCTTTGACACAGCCAGCCCCAAATGTTGATGCAAAATGAAGGATAAAAAATATTATATGAAAGCTACATATATTTACTGTCAAAACCAGCTTTTGATTAAATACTTTAATTTAAAGATGCATTAATAATTGAATGCACTTAGTCTATTTGAAATATTTGTCAAAAATTGATGCAGTGCAACTATTTCCAGGGTCTGATTTGCATTTTCTGTGTCTACTATTTAAGAGTAAGTTGTATTAGAATAGTCTTAAAAGAGACTTTTATTATTAATAATCTAAAATGGATTTTATCCTTTTATTCAACTTTGAAAAATGCCATTATAGCTGACAGGCAGAGGCCTAGCCTAGCTATAGGACTGTCTACTAGTAGTTCTATCCCCTATTTCCAGATACTCACTGCAACGGGGTCGACAGCCACTATCAGAGAACTGAAGAGGAGGCACTCTGTGAAGGATATATCAATCTCTCCTAGTGCCCCAACCAAGGAGAGCCCATAGATAGTGGGACCTGCAATTACAAGACAATACAATGCTCAAAATAAAATTTACTTTTATACCTTTTTTGGACTTTTACACTTATCATATAGATAGGACATGTAGGACTGGCGATTGTAAAACAAAATTGTTATGAAAATAAAACTTTATCAAAATTTTTGTACTTTTACACTTAAAAGATGTACTAATAGTAATAGCATGTACAGCCTGTTATTACAAGACGATATGGTGCTAAAAATAAAATTTTATTTATTTCTGTACATTTCAAGACAATATTGTGCTATAAATAAAATTTCTAATCATTAAGTTTTTTGTGTACTTTTATACACTAAATCAATAACCAGCCTTATGAGAATGTGGGAACAGGTAATACGAAAAAAAGAATTTTCCTCTGAATCAATATATGTGTCAAAACACAAAAATACTGCAACAAAAAACCATTCATGTACTACTGATGATAATGGATCAGTGTTTAGCATGCTTCGCACATTTGTACAATGACCTTTGCAGTTGTGTAATTGGGCTAGGATCATGGTTTTTGCTAAGAAAATTAAGATACTTTCCTCAGGCTGCATCTGTACAGCCAGTGATTTAATAATGGAAACTTTGGAGTGAGTTGTAATATGAAATAACTTGTTTTTTGTCACTCGAAACCTTTTATCTCGATTGCAATTAGTCATATGAATTCCCAACAAGCAGCCAGGAAAATGCAGTGGGATCGTTATGATAAAAAATTTTTTTCACGATGATATATATTGAAATCAATACACCATCTATCAAGAGAAAATGTAACAATACTGTCCCTGTGAGTGCTTTAATCATTATGGTTTTAATCAACCATGACTGGCTGGGGTATGACTCCTCATTTGGCATCATGTAATTATACTGCTTGACTTGCACATGCATATCTACTCCAGCTATGAGAGCACTAGTAGAGTCATGTATTAACTAAGGAGTATTTTGTGCGAGACGATACATTGTCACCCAAGCATTATTGTTAGAACACCTCAAGTGTCAGCAATAAAAGTTCCAGGCATATATTGCTAGAGGGTGGCAATATATATTATTTGGCACGTATACCTGAACCGGTACACCCTACGTTTTTTTTTAATCTGTGCATGCATCTGATTTAATAATGATCTGACATTAGCAGCAAGCTTGCATGGCTTATGTTTACTGCACCACAGGGGCACATCCATCAATACTGTCACCTAGATTTTGATTAATTTGTAATTGGCCTGATCAACTTCAACCAAATGCCCCTGAAATTCTCATGCCCCCCCCCAGCTCTGATACTTTGGAAATATTATAAGGCTGGCAATATAGTAAGTCTACGACCAGAGCAAGAAAAAAATACAAAAGACATCTAGTAAATATATTATATCATTAATCAAACATATGAATTACTCAAGAGATTTTATTAAAATAAACAGACAATAAAAACACTTATATTAAGATATTGCAATCCATCACAATGCTTAATAACTTCTATCATCAATTCCTTTATTAGCTTAAAGTAAATGAAATCTGTGTACTTATTGAATGGCTAGACTAAGTGGTATCAGAAAGTATGTACTGTACAGTCTACTTACCTTTTAAACATTTTTGTCAAGACTGATTAATTTTGCTTGTCTGTTTTAATTAAAAGACTCAGAGAAGTCTAATAAATATTTCTGTGAAAACCAGGGGTACAACATACACACATTTGTACTACTGAAATCAGGGAAGCAATGGATGATGGATGGGAAATTGCTTTTGACACTGATTAAAAAATTGTTTATTATGAGTTTTCTAAGTCACAAGTCATCCTACTGGCTCTATACTGTCAGTAATATTTTCCACACAAAATAACTATTATAATGCAATCATTCTTGTACAAGACAAATTACGAAAAACAGGCCATATGAAGAATGCACCACCAGAAAGGAATCCACCTAAATCTTATCAAGAATATCATAAAATTTTATCAATCGGTAAATCTAAAGCTTACACATATATAATAAGAGATATTGTTAACAGACACTTACCAAGTAGGAAACAGTTGAGTACTGTCCCCTGAAATGAAAGATGAAACATATATCTGATTTGAGAATACCAACTTTATTGAATGCTGTACCATCCAACTACAGAAAAGAATTAAACCAAATAAAACATGGAAAAAATCCCAATCTCATCCACCTTTAAGGTAATTAAATAAAATCAAAACTTATAAAGATCAAATATGATTAGGTCTTTTTGCTAAACTTTGTATGCTACAATGTACCTGAGCCAAGGCAGATAACAAGTCTGCCCTAGATGGAATCACATGGATAACGTACTCGACATGTAAAATTTGAAAAAAAATATATTCAATTTTAAAGCAATTACTGTGTAATGAAAGTACAATGAAAGCACTGTCTGTATTACAAAATACCAAAACATGCTTTGGTTAAGTTGTGCCACTTTGGGTAGTAACATTTGTTGAAGCAATAAATATAACTCTCACCACCACAGCATATAGGATCACTGTACCAACATTCTGGAAGAACACACGGTCATGAAGACTATAGGCAGACTCCAGAATAATGCTGAAAAAAAAAAAAAAAAAGATAAATATCTATTACAATTTGGACTGATAAACTACTAATCTACGACCCCATTCCAATAAACACACCATCAGTCTCCAATTCTGTGGGGACTTGCTAAGTGCAATCAGCTAAATTGAATGACACACCTCATTTTGTTTCCAATGTACTCGATTAATCACCAGCTTATCTGTACTCTACTTATCGCCAGGAGGAGACATGTTAATCTGTTTAGCTGACTGCACTCAGCAAGAGTCCCCGCAGATCGAGTTGGGTAGATCCACGTAGACCAGTGGTGGTTATGGGAATGCCATCTTTGTGATTAAACTATTTCAATCGCAAAAAATTAAATGAAGAATAATTAATTTTTTTTTCAAAAATGCACAGAATTTTCACATGAAAATGAATACCAATTTTAAAAGAAATTTTGAAATGTTAATATTTGGGAAAATAATCTTTTGTTACAGAATATGAAAATGTTGTATTATGTATGAGTCTTAAAACTGTAAACAACTTCATCCACAATATCTGAACATCATAGTTCTCTGATATTCATTTCATTTAGTGCAACATTCATTCACAGTCAGTCTCGAAAGACTATGGATTTGCACTTAGGGTTGGACCATTTATCCTTAAATTACAGCGTCAAGTATGTCTGCAGAGTCTAACATGGGAGTGGCAGCCACTGGCAGTTTCTCACAGTTAATTTTGTGTAACAACCTTATTATAAAATGGCAGATTCAGGGAAAGCACAGTGTGCATCCGCTTAACCCACCCCATTCCAGTCTCAAGTGTACCCCACCCTCCCCCGCTTTCCCAAATACACAGTCTATGTTTTCAAGTAAAGAATCCTGCCAATGCATGTTGTTATGGGATAGCATGTACACTGCAGGAGGAAAAAATCCACAAAATTTCTGGCATGAAATAGCAAACGCGTTCATGCCCAAACGTATGCATATGTTAACCTTCCAATGATCTCCAACCCCCAGAGGCACAAGGATAACAGGTTTACTAATGTGCTAATCTGTTGTCATGAGATGAAAAGTGCCACTATCTCCAGAAAACTCATCCTTCAATGTGGCCGGGGGAAACCTCTAAGGGCCAGAAGACATTTACATTACTAGGGCTGCTGACAATATGTAACGCTGAACGGTAATGTTTTTACAGCTTTGATCTTTTAAAGTCGTGTAAGGACTAGCATAGTGGGAGATGTTTGGAGAAAAGTGGTTTTCTTTCTGTCAAATATGTGATACAAACTTGGTCAATCAGAAGACAGTGATCGATCAAGAGAATTCTAGCTTTGAAAGCTTTATCCTTCAAACGTAAGACACAGAAACAAGAACTAACAAAGCTTTCAGTGCAAACAAAATCAGCCAAGTACAATTACATGTTCAGCTTCAATTGCTCATTTAGATGTCTACCAAACTTTATTTGATTTTATATATCCCCAGTGTAATTCTAAGTGTTGCAGTGATCTTGTAGGACAGACTAAGATCATGTCATTTAGTTGCTTAAACAGTTTTCAATGATTGGAGAAAGTGGTGCAACACTTCGGTGGATATACCATCCAACTAATCTGATCTTGTCTGATTCTTAGAAAAGGGCCACAGACACAGTAGCAAAAAGAAAAGAAAAATGTTGAAAGATCTGTCATTGGATTTAATTAAGTCAATTTATGTCCAGGCTAAGACTTGCCAAACTTAAATTTTGAAAAAAAAAAAAAAATGCAAAACACTTCATTAAAGAAAATTAAAGAACATAATATTCAAATTTGGACAGTTTTCCTATCTTTTTATGCTTTAATTAGCTACAAAAAGCTTAAAACATCACCACTATTTTGCTTAGATTAAGTTAATATGCCAGAATAAGAAGCCCAGAATGTATACCAGTGTTTCAGATGATTTTAAGGGGTAAAATATCACAGGTCTATAATAGGCAGTGCCTTTGTGGGGTTCAAAAAAGCCTCCTTTTTGGTCATAGAATGGTTGCCCAAAATATGATTTAGGTTATATGCTATTGTGGTCTCCCTAAAAAAAAAAGAAAAAAATGCCACCTTCCTATTTGGAATTGCTGGCTTCGGGCGCGTAATGATATAATCATTAATTCATCAACTTACGGTGGCAGAAGGAACAGGAAGAAGACATCAGGTGGAAGGCGAGTGGGAAACACGCTGTCATCCCTGGCAAAACTGGAAATATAGGAACAAGTAAAACACCTTTTTCTCAGCATCACATGGTAATTAATAAAACAAAAGGTAAAAAAACATTGAATCAATTAACCTTACTTTTTTGTTGCTAGTTTTCACTCATTTTTTTTTTTTTTTTGTAATCATCTTATATTGAAGTTACTGACAATCTCTTCATTATAAAAAAACAACCCTTGTAATTCTTAATAATCAACTATTTCACATATTTTTCATCTCAATGAAAATTGCTAGCACACAATAAAATGATTAAGTTGTAGTCTTGAAGTAAGAAATTGGTCTCCCATGATCTCGGTATAATCAAACCCTGGGGGGGGGGGGGAGGCACTAGTAAATTCATATAGGCAGAATACAGGGCATTCCATACCAAACACTGGCAACAGAACAGTGACCACAACTTATATTGCGCCTAATATCCTAATCCTTGGTTGGTATTATCTTAATATATTAAAATACTACAGTTATTGTTTTGATAGGTACAGTTTTATATATACTACTTACTGCCAGTACTAGAAGAGTACTAAAAGATACTCACTATAAAATCACGCCCACGAGGGTCCCCAGTACAATTAGCAGACTGAAAAATAACACGTCACTTTATAAGGTATTGTTTACAATCAATAGACAGAAGATAGAAAGAAAGCAAAATTAAATGCTACAAATACAATCAATAAAATCACACTGCACGAAAAAGGTATGCAATTATATTGACTGAGTTGTCATTTCAATGTGAACCTTAATTATTATAATTATTCTTAATATTTGCTTTTCAAATAGGCATGTGACAAATCTATATTTACCAAGACTCAGGCACTATAGATGATAGGAAATCAGCATGATGGAATCCTGAAAATGACAATAAAAATAATAGTTAAGTCATATAATGCCACATATCTTAAAATCATTTACAGTGGGCATGTGCCTCTCCTTATCTACCCCCACCCCCCTCCATGCCAGGAAAAAAGTATGATGAGTAAAATGCGACAAAACTAAGGATTTTTTCATCCCTATACCCTGTGCATACTCATGGTAAAAAATAACTGTCATCTATTTTATATTTGCCCCAATTGCTCTTCTTTTACCATTGAAAAAACACTGTTCACACCTGTGGATAATATTATATTGCACGTGTGTGAGTGTGTGTGTGTGTGTGTGTGTGTGTGTGAGAGAGAGAGAGAGAGAGAGAGAGAGAGAGAGAGAGAGAGAGAGAGAGAGAAAAAGAAAGAGAGAGTATTACAGCAACACATCTGCAACGTACATGTAACATGCACATCACTCCCTTTTCCGTGCTGTAATGTAATTGCACTACACTGTAATAATGTAAGTATGCAGCAGGCACTCCCCTGAGCATTTTATTAACCCAGTCAAGAGTTACTCTGGGGTAATAGAAACTGAGCAACTGCTCTATTATTAAAATGCAATTAAATGTTTTCAATGGAAAAAGCCTAGTGTAAAAAACAGCATGATCTAGTACATTTTCAATGCATAGGCACTTGTAATAACCTGGTTGAGATGCTAGGCATACAGGGACAGACTAGCTAATCTGTTAAGTTAAACTAAATGACATCTCCAACTTAAAGGTAACCAGAAAGTCTCCACTATGTGCAGGTGTGATAAATCTTGCACCTGCCTGGATCCCAGGATCACCCCTGCACTTGGGACATGAAAAACTCTTAAAAAGACGTACATAAAGTAATATGAACAGAACCTGGTTACAGAGAGTTACATTACCTCCTTTTAAAAAGTCTTCAGTTGAAAAAAAAAAAACTGCGGAATAATCATAGATAAGACTATTTTGTAAGCAGACAAGGAAGACATTTTATCCCCCAAGAAACATAAACTAGAGAAGTTGAGAATAAATGAATCAAAGATGAGATGGGAAGGTTGAAGTGAAATACAAGCTTTATCAAAATCAACCTTATCTACAAAATATGAAAAAAAAATCAGCACCACAAAAATGTTTTGTGGCAATGTTTTCAAATCAGTTCCAAGAAAATAAAGCTTTGTTGAATAGGTAAACAGAAATAACATAAGCCAAACAGAATAAGCTAACAACGAGCAATCTTTCTTCTTAGCAAAACATCACTTAAATCTGGTCCTTTTTATGGTTCAGTGAATAAACAATAAATTTAACTTAAAATATCAAAATCCAAAGTTTGTATGACATTAAACTTACTAAAATACTAACTTTGGCTACAATCATAAATTTTTTGCCTGCTTCAGTCTTTATTACTCAAAAACCTTTCAAACTTTACTCTAGACTTACAAGTACACGCACCATAGTTGAAAGGACTATAAAACAGAATCAAACTACTACCTTGTTCTAAAGATATATCTTATCTATCAGCCACTAATAAAAGCTATTTCAATCAATTATTTAGTAACCACAGGCAAATTATAGAAGAGACAGTTCAACATTAAAGGCTTTTCTGATTTTTTTCTCCAAACCAAATTATAAATATTTAGCTAAATAACTTTCCCACTTGCAGTTAACTATACAATCTACTTACACTGCAGTACTGTAATCATTATTTTGTGACTTAAACTCATATAATATGAATATTGATAAAATATTGATGTTTGATTTTGTCAATATTGATGGCTAGCAATAATCAAAGCCAGAAATAGTATATGTTTTTTTCTGAAATTCATTGACTACTACATTTTAACAGTCAGATGAAAAGAAAAAGCTTTATTGATTAAGAATTGGTAAGGCACTTTGGGTCACAGTTTACCAGGGTGAACAAGATCAATAAAAAGAATTTTGATGTCACTTTTGTGTTGATTTAATATCTAAGGAGGACAATTAGGGAGATCTTTGGGGGTGAATGCAAGACCATGAGATTTAATTCCAGTCTCTACATGGCAAGCTGCCACTTGTTAACTTTAACATTGCCAATATTTAAGAAAAAAAATCAGCAACAGTCATGTGGGGAAAATGCTTATTAGATTTAACCATAATGGATTTTCTTTCATCAATAAACAGTAATTTTTTGTTTCTCCTCTGGAATTCATTATAGTATTTTTAGGAATAAAAAATGTTTTATTGATCAATGTTTCCCTTTATTGTACATGTACACTGTATGTAGCTGATTGAAGTGAACATAGAGCCAAAGACTGTTCAATAATACACATAGCTGCTACCTTGTCTTCATCAATACCATGCTGTGATTTTTTTAGTCTTCTTTTAAAAGGAAACCCTAGACTTACAGCACGACTGATATTCATATGATGAGTGGAAATGATTTCTTGTCAATATTATAAATCTAAGGGTTCACTGATAACACTGTTATACAGTATATAGACTGCCATTGGTTACCCATGCACTGTGTCATCTACTATTACTGCTCAGCAGTTTACAGACTGTTTTATATAGAAGAAATATACTAACTTTTGAAGAAATATGCTCTCTACTACATCATGATTGTCTGTGTAGACATACTTCTGCCTTGTACACAGGAAAACTGTAGAAAGTTGAATGCGATTGGGTTATCCCCCGAAAAAAAAATCATCCAGTATGTTTTGGTAATCTCTCCTGGATATTACACTATATAAAGCCACTCTCACTTTGTAAGACCGTGCAATAAAAATTACAAAGATTAAAAGTGAAATACCATGGCACCCAATTGTATCCAGCTTGTCCTGTCTGTTTGAAACATGGATAATAAAAATTGTTCAGCAGGCAGATAATCAAAATTGTTCAGACTAAAGATTCAATATCTCTCCTGTCATACTTAATTTAATTCAAGATTTGATGTTACATTGTAAAAGGTGAAGTTGAGTCAAAATGACCAAGCTTAATATTTATTAATTACACGTCACATGTTAATTGTACCAGTACATAAACAGTCTGAATACAGTGTACATTAATTATCAATATATGTGATGATGAAAGTGCATTGGGTAAGCACTGGTTACATGATGATATTCTACCACTGTCATATTGCTGGTAGCTAGAACCATTCTTATCAAATACCAACATTTCACACCTGTTACACTTCAGATGATTTATTGAATCACAGCACATCTTACTTATACAATATTGAAAGAGCACGGAATTTGCTTCTTGTTATTAACCAGGCGTGCCCTAAGAATTTTCACTTACTAGTAATGCTTATTGATGAATAAGATTGTAATTTCATAATCACTTTTGTCATTTCATCCTTAATTGACCAAAATTTTTATTTGGCCAATTCAAACAAAACAAGTTAGCCTAATTAATACGTTTAGATCAAATCAACGTCAGTTTCATTATTAATTATATATTTAACTTTCTAGTAATCCTTCTAATAGGACATAATGGTTAAGATTCAGAAAGGAGTTATTGATCTGAAGTTCAGATTGTTAGTACTCAACTACAAGATCCGATATTGTGTCAAGAGAATTATCAAAATGGGGCAGGAAAATGAACCAATTGATTTTCAGCCTTAGCCTCAATGAACCAAACTAAATGCTGAACACAGATTTGAGATGTGAAATACAAATGAGGACACTTTTTTGCAGAAGGATAATGCTTCAGGTGGCTTTTAACATCTTTATAATAAAGAAAAAATTGGTAAAATTTTGCCAAATAAATATTCCTGTATTAGCAAAAGAAAATTAATTGATACCAATTGGCTCAATATCTTCTGTGTCCAGGGCATTAGTCAGGCAGCTGCTTAATTAGATGATGTATGGACTTTCCATGTCAATTTGGGATATCTTTTTTTCAGATTTTCATTATCATTTTACTGGTATATGGAGCCCAAAACAGCCTGTCTCAGTAAAAAATGAATTTGGAATCACTTTAAAATTTTGGCTTAACCCCTATCTTTATTACGCCCTGCAGCACAACACGTGTCATCAGACAGACAACACCACAGAGACAGAATTTCTCCAGTTCCAACCATAAAATATCACATACAGTATCAACAGCATATTATATTAGAATGATTTAGGGTATGGGTAAAGGTTGGAATTAATTAAGCTCTCTTTAAGAGTTTTGAGTCCATGAGCATTAGTTTTTAAAACTTTCCATCAAAATATTTTGAAATACAACTTCACACTAAGTTGTCCATCAACATTTGTATTACAGCAGTCAGATATATAGTAATTACCATTAGACGCAAACTGGACAACAGAATTATACAAACTCCTAAGATATAAGTAAATTTGGCTGAACCAGATGGTATAGATATTCATGTACCAACAGGTTATGTGGCCAATAAGGTGGTCAAATCCAATTAACCAAATGGACATTTAAGTGTCCTAAAGGTACCATCAGGTCATGCGATCAATGAAGTGTTCAATAACCAAAATGGCCAATACAGTTAATTCATCCTCAGCCTCATGGTTTGATGGCATTCTTGGACCACACAATACTGCTGATTATATCAGAAGACATTTGGATGCTGTGTATTCACTTGTGCAGCACAAATGTCATGGATTGGCAACTTGGGAATGCTCTGCCTCAAAACAGTCTGGGTTTTACAATGGAAGGATCGATGTCCCATTTGAGCCAAATTAGTGAATGGATCTAGTCTTGTTTCAACTTGTTGAAAAGGTGACCTTTTTACTCTCAGATATCTCAGTAATCTAGGGTATATAAGTCTGAGGAGGGATGATAAGAAATATCGGGTCATTTTGTGATACATCAAACAAGTCTCATTATGTGGTGATCAATCACAGCTGACTTTTGTTTTGACAATATTTTTGTTCTAGAATTATAATTTCAACTATTCCTAAAAACATGATTCCTGACATGGCCACAATTCAACTTTCAGAACTTTTCAATCAATTCAGAAAATCTTAATTATTACTACAGCTTACAGATTCTGTTTAAATCTGTGAAATTACTACAGCGAGCCCTTTGCATGCACATTCAATGCCCTGCCAAAGTACGTTTAAACCTGAGCACAGTTCAAGCAGACACATATGTTACCAATACAAAACAGCGTGATTATAAAAAGCCCACTGATGCAGAAAAACAATCTCCAAGAAGAGAAAAGAGGCATACCCCCGCAAATAACATTTCACATAAAAAAAGGAGTTAAATAAGAGTCTGATCAGATAATAAAATTGAGAACCAAAGACAGGAAATCACATTAAAAAAATTCCACACACACATTGTACCGATGTATTTTCATTTATAAAGGGCATCATTATGAATGTTCTGGTGAAACGATGACATTTCTTTTAAAAAAATAACTGTTACATGAGAAACCTTTTGGTAAGGAAATCACTGCTGACTATGACAATTGACGAGTAACTGTATACAGGTTTCAAATGAATGTAGGCATTACTTATCTGTTATTCACAGCCAAAATGACATGCCATAAAATTGTTACTAAATGGGCACAATTTTATGCCGTCTTGGATATCTTCTGTTGCCAACTTCAAGATACATATATATGTTTCAATGACAATGATTGATATAATTACTAAAATTCTATACATGTAAAAAAGCGAAATACTCTTGCTGATATCTTAAAATGACCAGAATGCTTGACATAATGGATTACATATTACAGTACAGTAAAAAAATGTTTAGGCCATTTGGTGTCTTCATCTGAACCCTGTTTACATTGAAGAAAGGTTGACTTTTCTTGCAGTGACCTTTCCCTGCAGGCCAAGTTATTGCTGCCTATGACTGGTCACACACCACACCCAGTGAATGGAGGGGGAGGGGGGTGGAGACATAGGTGGGAGAAAAGAGGAGTTGCTATTTTTGACAAAGAGAAAGAGGTCGACCTTTTTTCAAACTAAATACGACAAGTGACCATGCACATATTGCTAAAATAAATGTTATCATTGCCTAATGAAAAGTGATTTAGGTGGTATGGAATTCTTTTAATGTTTACTGCCCTTGGTAAGCTTAACTCAATTAGACAGCCAAAATAGAAGGATTGACCTGCCTTCACTGTAAAATGCGACTTAAGACTTTATATCGACCCTCTTACAGTACAACAAGCTCTTTAAGCTGCACTAAATAAATCATAAATCTAGCCTGATTTTAGTTCACTCACCTAATTTACAAAAACCTGCGACAGTAATGAAAAGAGTTATGACCAAAGGCGCTTTCACATAGTCAAAGTTCCAACTGGCGACGTGAATTCCCTCGTGGGAATGTGTGGGGTGATCCGTGGAGTGCACAGAATGGTTCCCATGATGGCTGCTGTCGTTACTGTCACCTATATCAATAAAATGAGGATCATTGGTACCATGCAGAAGGCCGAGATCAATCACATCAACGCCAGAGCTGTCACTGGGCGATGGTTGGGGTCGGCTTGTGGTTGTACTAGGGCGCTTTGTGCTAACGGTACTCAAGGTACCATTGATGGTTCCTCTCTGTATGGTGTCATTATCCTCAATGGTCTCTTTGTTATTGTTACTGATACTGTCACTGTTATTGCTAGGTGGTACTGTACTACTGTCTTTGATGGTGGTGCTTCCAGCCGTTGTCACTTCAGCATGGCCCGCAGCAAGGCAAAACCAAAGCAAGGTGAACAGAGGAAAAAGCAGCATGGTTCTGGACTCCTAAGCCATAAGCTTCAATGTTGTTTAGGTAGAGGGTAATTGGAGGTCATAAGGATCATGGTTTTGTGGTCAGGTACCAGTCAGTTCTCTCACTTCAGCATGATCCATTGTCCCATTTATATGATCAAAGAGGATCCGATTCTCTGGCTTCACCAACTGCACATCTACTAGTACATTATGTATGTGTCCGCTTCAATAACATTCCTTCTTTTTCTTCAATATTTCTGCAGTGGCAAGGGAATCATACCTACAACAGAAACACAAGATTTATTAATAAATCTCAGTAAAGAATTGCTCATACAGTACAAAGTTCAAACTGGTGAAATATCAAATGCTAATCTCACTAACATCATTATCTAAATCAGCACT
>NW_019774185.1:0-16560 GCF_001039355.2 Lingula anatina
ATTATTATTATTATTATTATTATTATTATTATATATATATATATATATTTTTTTTTTTTTTTTTTTTTTTTTTTTTGTAAATAATTTGGTTAGGAAGAGTTTTCACCGCGGTAAAGATTATTTCTGCCATTGTAATAGTTATTCGTTTGCCACGGCAGACATGTTTTCTTCCACCTTCTTTTTGTTACTTTCTCTAAAACGAAGCCAGCGCCACTGGAGAATACTTTGAGACGGAATGAAAAAATAATTTTGTAGAAAAGACAATATTATAAATCTAGAAATTGTGTATTTAGTGTATTTCCTTGAATAATATATCATTAACATTTAACTTCAACACAAGTTCGTATAAAAACCTGTCGCTTTGCATACAGGTCCACAATTTTCAAAAAAAGATATTAATAATAATAATAAGCGTAGCTCAAAAAAGTCGGGCTTTAATTGCACTTTTAAAACAAGTGTCAATTTCGGGTACAGTTATATGAATAATTCCAAGTAATGCCACTTCCCGAAAAGTAAAACAAAAAATATATACATACATATATTTTTAGTGCTCCATGCAACCCAAGACGGGCGTGCGCACGCACACACGCACACACACACACAATGATACACATGCAGTTTATGTGACTAAACCTTTCACTTCACTTTGAGAAAGAAAATATCACAGTGCAAACAGTGAGGACATAATTGTTATGAGTAAAAATGGAAAATTTAGAGCAAATATAAATGTTTATTATTATTGGGAGCCTTTGCATTTGTTTCCTTTTATTTTGATATAAGATGGTTATTGTTTAGATTCTTCAATTTCCATGCGGTGAAATACACCATAATTCAACCAGAACATCGCTAGCCATTACTATAACCAGTTCCAAATTTTGGGTTTTACCGAGAAGTGTCCTCTTGGGTGAAAAGCAGGTACATGATACAATGTCACGAGACCAAGGTGCTTCTTATAGACCAATGGTTACGTATACGAGGAAGAAAGTCAGAGCAACTTAATCTCGCTGAGTTCCGCCATTTCAAGCACCACTGGAAACATTCATTGTCGTGTTTTAAATTTCTGCCAACAAACTCGGCTGTGCTTGTAAGGAACTGAATACAGGCTATTCGCATAGACAGTAGCGCCTTTTTTTTCTGGATCAGCCCAGTTTAATATGTACACTGGTTATACTGTACGGTTTAAGAAAGCTGGGATCTAAAATTAGTCCATGTTTTGTCAAGCGGCTTTCACAATTAGCTTTTTATTCATATTGATTCTCCAGGTCCTTTATTTATACATGGATGTTTAATTTTATACACGTGATGTTTAATTTAGGGTGCAGGGGACCCACTCAAAATTAAAGAAATAGCATGACCCAAGAAGAATATACAAGAAATAAAATATGAATATATACACTAAGTTACTATTATTGTTGTAAAATTGATATCAAATTAATTGTTTTACATTTTTTAAACTCAAAGACAGATTTAGAGATCGATCAACAGAAAGAGAAGATATACGCGGGTATTCCTGTTAAAAAAATTCGCCAAATGTCCCGTCCCGCCGACTATTTCACACACCCATACACATTATACACACAGAAGAAAGCAAGTGAGCAGGGTGAGGCAGTTGATTGGAATTCTTTCCGAGTAGGGAATTCCCCTAAAAAAGTAAGTCAGGCAGTACGATATTTATCTCACAACTGAGTCACCGCCCAGAAACCATTGTTTGAAACGACCGCCAGGTGTCGCCACACCGACTGCCCTGGCCACCCTTCATAAACACTGACATTTTTCTATGCGGCTAGAACCAGGAACACGACCACAAGGCAATCTGAAGTGTAATGCGCGTAGGCCGTCCCTATTAGGCGACACTTAACAGTACGTATTGAAGATGTTTTTTTTTCCTGGCTGCATTTTAAATTCAAGGTCAAGTCTGCTAAGTTGTATGTAGTAAGTCTAGTTTTACGCCAGTGGTTCTACGCGTAAGAGACATGCTGGCGTATAAAAAAGTTGTAGAAAAGTGTTCAAATGCCTGTCATGGGTAGGTCGTACCCCTTTGATATCAGTAATCCCTTTTAAATACTAGACAAAATCTCACAGTCGCTTTCAACATTTTAACAGACAAACTAACGCACCCTGTGGTCAGAGAGTAGGTAGGCTGAAGTTTGGTTTCATGTTTTGTTTGTTCAGCAGTCATTTTTTGCACAGAAAGGGTGGCCTAGATCCCCGCCGTGCCACTATAGAGTCACTATATTTCAGTAAACCTGAGTTAAGGCGTATCATATTGTAGTTTAGTGCTTTGTATTGTAATCCGTCACATTCTTCTATATTTATACTTGCATTTTAGCCAGTGCATGTTGGCACATAAAATAATTAGATATCCTACTTGGGTATATACCTGTGGCAGTGCCCGTGAGAGGTGTTAACATTGTCACAACAACAGGTGTGTAGGTCCCCGTCTACTAGTACGCGTCACAACGTAGAGTGGGGCGTGGTTGTTATATGTAGCAAATAGTTAGTTAAGTGATAGATCTGTATAGTAGGGCTATGGTGTAGTGCAACACTGGGAAGAGTACGTGTGCGCGCACGCTTCTGTAGGCGCGTGTGTGTACGCATGTGAACACGCTGCGGCATGTGTGCGTGTACGTTTGTGTGCGTGCGTCAGTATGTGTAGGCTGCCAGTTTCATTGTGTGTGTGTGTGTGTGTGTGTGTGTGTGCGCGTGTGTGCACGCGCGCAAGACATTGGCAGGGAGAACTCATCAGGGAAGAAAACACACACTTAGGCGGAGTGAAGGGTGTGACATGCACGTGCCACGTGACCTATCTTGAAAAATAGGAAGAAAAAACTGCCCATGTCTTGACACTCTTCATTAAGTTGGCTCTTCCTTTAAACTTGGGGGAAGCCTTTAAAATGTCGTAGGGACAAGACTGTTCTATAGGCCCGAAGCGGAAATAGACTAGTATTTCGCATGCATACAGAAATATAGAAAGTAAATATACATTGCGCTGAATTCGTCAACTGTCATTTATTATTTGCGTATCTTTTTAGGAATGCACGACTGAACCAGGAATGCACATCGTACTCGGGTAGAGAATTCCGTAGCAAAGACTGAAATCGTTGATATTGATATGCTACATAAAGAAGGACCAGGGAACGGAGTCCGTCGGCGGCACTCGGGCAACTGACCGGACACGTCAACGACGTTTTTTTTTTCTTTTTTTTTAAATTTTTTTAAGCAGAAAAAAATCCGAGGTTTTCGGTTAAACCAATGGATTGAGGTATTTGCTTTGTTTTGTTTTTTCAATGCAGCCTTGGCCTTGAAGAACAGGAATATCTGCACGGGATAAGGAAGCAGGATTTGCATTTTTGCGTGAGTTGACTTGAGTTTCGTCAGCCATTAAAACAACTGATTCGGTTCTTCCCTCTTGTCTGTGTGTGTTATATTAGACAGTATGCGTTCCTATATGACAGATAAACTTCAAAATCGATCTTTCATGGCATCTTTGGATCACGACGTGACTTAAGTGTCCACAGACTGAGGTATGTGATGAATTAAACCTCTGTGAACGTCTGGCGTTTTGCCTTATCAACCTTTAGTTTGGACCTTGGTGTGAACGTGAACACGAAAGACTCGAGATCAAACTGATATGAGCTGTCGATTTTCTTCAGATTTTTTGAAAAAAGTTCTTAGATTGAATCTCACTCTGGAAGAAAGATCTTGACTTCGATTTGATTTAAAACGGGTGTATGACTAGTTGACAGAAAGCTGTCGATATGAATGCCTTGGAGAAGAAAACGCTAAACATTCACAAGCAGCTCATTTGTTCGGAGGTGAGGTACGACGAAGTCCGAGTGTATCTTTACCAAAAGGCGAATGTGCTTACAACAGCAGACATGACAAAGTTGAGACTTATGAAAAGTCCCAAAAGTAGTAGTGACTCAAGCTGCCCACTGCAGATGATGGAATTACTTCACATTCTTAAGCATTGTTCGGAATCAAAACGAGCGTTTCATCATTTTAGAGAAGCTCTGCGCCCCAAGCACCAGGCGCTGGTCACTCTGTTAGATTTGACCCTTTCCTCGCTGCAGTCCGAAACATCTGTTAAAACGACAGAGGTTGAAATAGATGGAAAAACTGCACGAAGACGACGAATCAGTCACCTTTATTCAAATGTCATCTCTAGCCCGTTAGATGAGGAAGACCGTAAATATCTGTTGATATATGATAAATTAGGGAAGTTAACAGACCAGGGAAACCGCCATGAATTTCAGAAAGAGGCTCTGTCCCTGCGCAGCGCGCAATGCAGCGACAAGAATGTTGAACTGATTATCTCATTGGTGGAGCTCAAGCATGATTATTTCCGCGGGAAATTTGAGCACAAGAGTAAGCACGTGGCTGCAACTCTGTCCCGCATTCAGATGCTCATTCCGTACACGACGAATCCCAAAATGTACAGTGTCATGTTCCACTACATGAAGGTGTCTTTACATCGATGCAAGGAGGATTTCTCAGGCGCGTGGGAGGAACTGTGCTACGCTAAACAGCACATGAGCTGTCTCGAGCCATGCCGGCTCACTGCGTCAGTCCTGTTCCACGAAGCGTCTCTCCTAGCCCTGGAAGAGCCAACGACAGAGAGCATCGAAAAGACTATTGTCTGTTTTCATCAGTGTATAGAACATTATCTTAACGACCCCAGCATGAACAATGATCGTAAAGTTCAGGTGGCTCTAGGCAAGTTGGCTTTGTTTCTGTGCGGCTACGGCGAGCGAATGAGAAACAGAATGGGGATGAAAAATCTGGTTACGGAAAAACATCTGCGCATGGCAAAGGACTGCCTTGATAAGATAGAGCACGACTTGTGGGCGACCACTTCCATTGCACGTTTTTATCTCAACTTAGGCCGCTCTGATTATTGGCGTCGAAAGGAGAACCTCAAAAATGCGTTAACCTTTGCTCAGAAATCAGAAGCAATAGCCAGGGAATCGGGCTTTGAAACCCAACTGGAGAGTGCAAGAAAACGAATCTTGTCTTTAAAATGGCTCAGTGACGATAACAACGATAACTGTATGGAGAGTCAAAGCGACCAGCAGGCTCACCCACGTCTAACTATTACTACCAATGTATATAAACTGTCTATGGACAGGCGGACGTTTTTCTGGATCATTGGCGTGCTGGTTTGTGCTTTCGTTCTTGGAATGGGTTTGGGGTATGTTCTGGGAAAGGTGGAAGATTGGGCTGAATACATAAAATTAATTTCAACAGGACGAAAACTTGCATTGAGATAGAGTCTACATAATATTGTTTAACGAGCTGTAGCAATGCCCTGCATTTCGTTTTAGAAGAGCAACTGCGTGTATTTCACAGTTTGAGAATACAGCTCTTTTTGCAAAAGCCCAATAATGTGTTTGCTTTTAAAGGCCCAGAATGCATTTTTATTTAAGTGCCTTATCGAAATGTTACTCTCATTTAGCAGCCGATATTTTACTAATGGCAGCGGCTGTGTTAAAGCTTATTTTTTCCTATTGGAAAACGTGTAATTAATCAGACGAAGGTAATAGATTATATTTTTTATATAAATGTATTGTTTTTATCATCAAGTTGTATTTATCATCAGCTGTCTTGTTAATATTTCAATATCGGCGGGTTTTCTTAAACGCCATCTTAGGATAAAACTACATATTTATTTTCGTTTATATATCTGTGTTTGCCTGACTTTCATTGTCTGTATTTGTCTGTTAGTCCGTCCATCTGTATGCCTGTTTGCCTACTATTAATTAAATTAATATCGATTCCAATTTAAAGGCAGGGCACTAATATAATCCTTACTACAAATAGTCTTAGCCTTTTTAGAATTCATTTGTCCAAAATGTAATTTCGGCTCTCTGGGTGCCCTTTTATTAATGTTGAAATATGACATGGTAGTGACAAGACTTGAAATATGGAGAATACGGATTACAAATACTCCGCGTGTATAAGTTCGTTAGGGTAAAATTATAACGTTTAGTACAAAATACATGGCCAATATTCTGGGTACGAGGAATTTCCTTAGTATTGTAGTCTATTTTAACACTTGCTTATTTTCTGATTATCTCATTAGAAAATCACCCAGCCAGCGCAAACATCCACCAAGGCAGCTCAGTACTCTCAATTGTTTATTTTTATTAATTAGTAAGCTAACTGATCAATTTATCACCATCAAAATCCTTTCCTGAAAATTGCATCAAAATCCACCCAGCACTTTTTGCGATAGGCAGATGACAGACATACAAACGTAGATATGAAAACTTATCTCTGGAAATAATTATTTAACCGTTGTTAGTATTATTTTCTATGTAAGTAACCCTTTGTTATTATATGTGCATAGCATTTTATTTTCTTAAATGGTATAATTTAAATTACTTTTAAAATTACGGAAATAAAATGTTATATGGGAGTTACTTTCTGCGCGCGTGCATTTTTTCAACAATATCATCTTATTTANTCTTCTCTCTCTCTCTCTCTCCCCCCCCCTCTCTCTGTCTCTCTCTCTCTGGGTGGATGTGTGTGCGCGAGCACACATGCGTTCATACACGTGTGTGTGTGTGGTGAGAAGGCGAGTTCATGTCTTTGATCGTACCCCACTGCCTGTTTAACTTTTTTTTATGGTAAAACCTTGGAGTGCACGTTGACCACCCTTGCTTCTCCTAAAAATGTAACGTTTGTTTTTATAAGAAATTACAAAAAAAAAGAAAACATTTCTTTATCACATTTTCGCCCCATATCGTTCTTTTTTACCTGGTTCTTCTAACCTATTTCCTTATAGGGCGAACGCCACGGTGACTGAATGTGACAAAAAGCGACCACTGGCGACGCGGATTAAATATCATACACATAAATGAAACATATAAGACGCCTTTGATTGACGTCACAAATATGATACCGGTTTAGGTTTATACACTAGTGTGTGTTTGCGGTTGTGAACTTCATTGAAAAGATAAGCGCCAAAAACAAAAATCACCAGCCTGTCTTAAATTACTTTTATCGCGCACTGATGACAAATTATCGAAATGAGAGTATGCAGTGGTTTAAATATTTGTTATTTTAACTAAATCAACAGTCAAAGCTACTGTCAACATTAAAGCTTTTTATCAAAGTTCATGTACTTTTAAAGTCAATCTTAATCTATGGGAATCGAAAGTTGGAAAGTTTACACTTTATTCATAGCTGATGACTCAGCGCTGACATACATCTCAGACACGAATGCTGGCATAAATTACGTATACTAAGCCAGCGATACAAGTGCTGTATCATTAATTTTTTTTAAATCCTCGATACCAGCAATCGCTTAATTTGGGACAGAAAAAAAGACAACAACAAAACAATACCAATTTTATTGTCGACATGTTGCATTGCAAGTGCTCTTTCCACCGACCACCTACAAATTCATTTGTCCATTCCCCAACTGACTTTTAGCAGCCTAACTGTTCTTTGTTTTCTATACACCCCCGTTTACTTTCGATCGTTGGGCATGATCAGTAATGATGACAACACTGTTACCGATTATCCTGTAAACCACGGGCCGTTTTCTCAGAAACGACATAAAAACGAGGCTCACATACATAACCAAAGGAAGGTGACACCGCACGCGCTATCAAGCGCTTTTGTGATTAAGAGACGTTCAGGTGAGATTTCGGTTTGTTATAATGCTGATCCTGTGGCAGTCTAACAAACAACAAGCACTTTTAAAAGCTGATGCCTGTAGATCGAGCTTTAGCACCCACCAGACTTCTATAACTCCTCTTGACTTGAATCTTGCCGGCATTTTTTTGAGTGGATTAGCACTGAGAGGGGAGTTAAGATAATAATCAGCTGTACACGACAGTATTTGTGCACGCATTTAATCTATACACGGTAGTGAAGTTTCTGATGTTTAAGCGTGTAGGTCATTCAGGCATTTTTAATGTCGTCACGTTTAATAATTATCGGTCTCAATACTCGATGTAAAGAGTTGTACGTTAAACAAAACATGTTTAAAAGTAAAACAGTATTGGGCACGGTGATTTCCTGAAATCCAGCAGTTTTCTAGCAAGGGTACATGCAGCCAACACAAAGTAAGGGATGACCTAACAGTGTATTACAATATGATAATCTATAATGATATTGAGCAATCGTGTACAACAGCGTTGAGCAGTGCAGCACGGTGACGGTAAAACGTACATTTGGCAGTTGTATTAAATTGTTCAAGATCATGATAATTTATGTACCAGTACAGAAATACATATTCTCCATATACTGTGCAGCTCGCTGTCGACTGCAGTGTTGACAGTATTATATTTATTCGGCTCTGAATATTCCGTGTATACCACATGCCCCCCCCCGGTCCCCCGCCAATTTTTTAAAAAATATATATTTTCATTTTTAAAATTGTAAGCGATAACCTTTCTCCCAGTTCGCGAGAAGTCTCTGGCATTTCTTTTACTGAACGTCTAGATGAAAACCACAGACAGTACAAATAACCTGATGGCAATTAAAACAGGTGCCCCCATCCCCTCTTCTCTACCCTCCAAGCATTTTCTCAACCTACGGCCCTATGCAGTGAAGTAGGTGACAATGCTCTGACTGCTGTGACTCCATATCTGGGTTAAATTTAAGTCACTTTTACCTTTGGATGAGTGCTAATTAGATCACCATGTACTGAGGCACTCTTTATACTGGTACTACTAGCATTGTAGAATTTAAACGCATTATTTTGACCTAAGCCAGTAAGTTATCTTATCTTAAGGAAATTGCACTCGTTTGAGTAAACATAATATGTAAACAACTTTAATTTCCTTCTTCTTTGTTTATCTGCAGTCTAAAGGTGAAATAATTCTTTTAATTTTTTGACAGGAAGCTACTTTTATATATATAATTCTGTTATTTGCGACCAATGCACTACTCGTGACCTACTAACATGTACTAGTGTGAGTCAAACACGCATTCCATTTTATTCTTCGAGAGAGCCCAAATTATTCTCATTACATTCAGTTGCACAAGCGAAGGTGTGTTTTAGTGATCACGAGACTTTATTTTACTTTCATTTTGCTTCTGGTTCTAGTTTATGTACAAAGAAGGTGCTCCTTTTTTCGTTCAAGAAGTGCCCCACACGTCGCTGATATATTATATTTCATTTTTCTTATATTTTAAATGCGTTCTATGAATACTTGTCAGAGACCTCTGATGAGCGGGTACTTTAAGCCCTCATTCCTAATTGTGTATCATTTGAACATCGTGTGTAGTAGATAACAGTGGCATGTCAAGAGTACGGGTATCAACTCCATTAGTTTATAAACACTGAAAAGAAGTGATATTATATTTTACATCAGTGGAAAAAGCGGATGGAAACAAAAAGATTATTATTAAATTATAAACAAAAGAGCAAATGAGATATTAGGTAGTCACAATTTCAGTTATACCGGTACATTATAGATATGTAGACAGAGAGATTCATCAGTGAATGAAAAAAAGAAATAAAAAAAAAACAATTTTATGAAATTATTGGTGATTGTCAGGGATATTTTGACCTAAGCCAGTAAGTTATCTTAAGGAAATTGCACTCGTTTGAGTAAACATAATATGTAAACAACTTTAATTTCCTTCTTCTTTGTTTATCTACAGTCTAAAGGTGAAATAATTCTTTTAATTTTTTGACAGGAAGCTACTTTTATATATATAATTCTGTTATTTGCGACCAATGCACTACTCGTGACCTACTAACATGTACTAGTGTGAGTCAAACACGCATTCCATTTTATTCTTCGAGAGAGCCCAAATTATTCTCATTACATTCAGTTGCACAAGCGAAGGTGTGTTTTAATTATCACGAGACTTAATTTTACTTTCATTTTGCTTCTGGTTCTAGTTTATGTACAAAGAAGGTGCTCCTTTTTTTCGTTCAAGAAGGGCCCCACACGTCGCTGATATATTATATATTTTTTCTTATATTTTAAATGTGTTTTTTTTTCGGCGAAGTTCTATGAATACTTGTCAGAGACCTCTGATGAGCGGGTACTTTAAGCCCTCATTCCTAATTGTGTATCATTTGAACATCGTGTTAGTAGATAACAGTGGCATGTCAAGAGTACGGGTATCAACTCCATTAGTTTATAAACACTGAAAAGAAGCGGTATTATATTTTACATCAGTGGAAAAAGCGGATAGAAACAAAAAGATTATTATTAGATTATAAACAAAAGAGCAAATGAGATATTAGGTAGTCACAATTTCAGTTATACCGGTACATTATAGATATGTAGACAGAGAGATTCATCAGTGAATGAAAAAAAAAAATAAAAAAAAAACAATTTTATGAAATTATTGGTGATTGTCAGGGATAAAAAGCAATTAAGTATTCTTCACGTGCGAGTTGAGTGTGAATTCAGGATTAAAGATCATTAAATGGGCGAAGGTTATCTGAAACTGAAAACAATGAGATCAGGTCAAATATAAGCATCATGTGCTTAGTGCAAATAAAATCAATTTTTTTCAGCTCGAAATCTTCCTAATCCCAACATGATCCAAGGTTATCAGAGCCTTAGCGACGACAGCTCAAATTATGACAGAATCATACACCTTCTTATGGAGGAGGGGACCAAGCGCGTGCGGGAGCTATTCTTCTCCGCCATCCCCAAGGGTTTAACCCTAGAACACTTTCTCCAGCTCCATCAGCAAGACTTCCAAGACCTGCGCCAGAAGAACATTATGTCGTCCCCACAGTACGCTCTCTTATTTCCGCGACCCGCAGGAACTCAGCCAGACCTGATGCATTTTGATATCTCACTCCTTGTGATTCTTATTCGGTAAGTTTTTAAGCTGTTGAATGCTTGCCAACTTCGAAATTAACACTTGCTTACAATGCAGCGTCCCGTGGCGCTGTCAAGAAATAGTTTTTAACGTTTTAACATCATTTCTCATTGGGTTATAACTTATCACACTTCGGGGGATAGATAGTAACTTATAATATTTCTCTCTCAATATCTTCTTTTTCCCCCACCGTGTTAAGTCACTCGCACCCTTCCTAGTGCGACCTAGTTCAAGAGATTTAACTACAGTTATTTATTTTCCTTATTATTAATTGAAAAAGCAGACATGAAAAACTGTAATAACTTCCTATAAAAGGTTACGTCGGGGATGCGATTTTTGGTTTTCTGTTTACTGGCCTCGATATCTAATCATTTCCAGATTATTTCTCTTACCTTAGTGCCAGAGTTTATGGTCAAAGTTTATTACTTTCAAAACTGCACGATGAATATAACAAAAACAAAACTAGAGATAATCAAAAGTGATTTGTCCTCTCTCATACCAGCAATGTCACGAGTGGTGGACAGAATGTTTCCTGGAAAGGTCGGCCGAAGTCTCACGAGACACTTCCCGAACATGACGTCATGAGGATACGTAACCTGAGGAATACCCTCTATCACAACCCTTCCAGAACTCTCTCTGGCAACCAGTTCTGTAAACTCTGGGAAGAGTTAACGGGTAAATTATTTAACTCTTGGGTTTTTATGCACTTAAAAGTGCTAAAGAGAAACTTTTGCTCTTCATTTTTTTTTTGTTTTTTTAGTTTTGCATTTTTTTCATCGAAAAAATTGACAATTTGATTATTTATCTAAAAGATTGAATATTATTATTATTATGAATATCAATATTATTTAACCAGTGCTAATAATAAAAATATAGAAGTTGCGCTTGTAAAACGCCATGGACAGATATCACATGACAAGCACCTTGAATCTGCAAATTTATACAAAAAGTTGATGAATATAAGACATTTTTTTCCTGCATTTATCCACATTCATACAGACAATGATCTGTAACAGTTTTAACTGCCGTTACCTTTCGTTTTAGATGCGCTGTCTCGTCTTGGCACTCCTGATGACGTCATCCAGTATTACGCCGACCGAGACCTGGACCCGGAGACAACCAAAGCATGCCTGTTACAAATGAGACAGCAGAGCATAGAGGAACAACACGCCGTCTACATCCAGGGCAAGAAAAACACTCGGTCTATGAAGAGGATCTGCCTCTCCTTTGGCGTATTCTTCACTCTGGTTTTCGTGGCGTTGGTATGTGTCGTTGCTTTTGTCATTTTACCGGGGCAACATCCCTGCAAGATGGAACCTGAATGGATTAATTGGCCGGACGACTACAGTAAGTTCTACAAACTCTACCTCTGTCTGTCTGTCTGCCTGTCTGGCTGTCCTTCCTCAAGCTCCTGTTTACCTATGTGTCAGTTACCTAAAAAGTCATATGGATCGAGAAATGTAGCAGAGTAGATGAAAATGTGTCTAAAGAAAATCACGCCAACTTTGTGACGTCGGCAATGTCTTAATCACTGTACATTTTAACTTTTTATCCATGATGATAGTTGACACGTTTAACGTTTTTTTCATCTTTTCACAATTTTTAGATTCATACCTCCAGTTCATGCCTCGTGCGGGTTGGGGAGCACGCCACTCCCAGCACGTGTTGGAACCGTTCCACCATCTTCCTTTGAACACCACCATCATCTATCACACTGCCAGTATAGAGTGCACCACTAACGAACTCTGCTGCTCTGTCATACAGAAAATACAGCTGGACCACATGGAGACGTTTCATCGTAAGTTTCGTTTTTCTAGTGCATTTGTAAAACATTTAATTCCCGATATTGTATATTTTATTGGCTAAATAAACATCTGTTTTAATTTGAAAGTCAACGATTGCGACTGCGTAAATTGCTGTATTTGCATATTATAAATTCTTCTTGATATTTTGAGTTAAAATGTTTCTCTTGTTTGGACTTTTATTACTGCAAGATCGAAAGCAGAAGTTGTTTAGAGGATAAAATGACCGCAGTCAGCCATTCCCTAACTTCCACATTAATTGCAATTCAGACTGGGATAACATCGGGTATAACTTCTTGATCGGAGAAGATGGCGTTGTCTACGAAGGAAGAGGATGGGACTTCATAGGCGCTCATACACCGACGTGGGTGGAGTTTGGCCAGAGAATGACTGGCTGTTTTAATTAAAAATGATGTGGGGGTACCTTGATAATCGAACAATTCAATTCTAGGTGATTGGGGACTTCAATTTTCCCATCTTTCTTTCACTCTCTCTCTCTCTCTCTGTCGCTCGCTCATACATGTACTCTCGCAATATGTATGTCTTTTTCTGGATGGTAAAATGGTTGTTTTGTACTGCAGATGGAACAAGAAATCGATCGGTATTGCAATGATAGGAAACTTCTGCGACCATAAGCCAAACAACATCGCCATGGAGGCCCTTATCAACTTGCTCAAGTAGGTGTTTGGTGCTTTTTGCATAATATATAGATATAAATGTAGCGTTCATTGCCTTCCAAAACCCAGAGGCAGGTTCAGACGATCTCCTACGAAAAATTGAAAGACCGATCTAAGGTCTATGGCAACACTCCTTAGTGTCCCCAAAACGCACCATATTGTTAAAGACATTAATTGTTGTATGGCAGGGTTGTAAGCTGAGAAAATTCCTTACGGGGTTGCGGGGAAGGGGGTGTGTGTGACTGTTAAGAGCCTTCAGTACATACAAACAAGTTATGTGATTTGCCCGCGGTACTCATGCAGACCCTGACAAAGGAAAAGCAAGGGACTTTGGATGGATTGGGACTTTGCTACTCGGGTCGGTTTATGATAAGGGCGGGACAAAAATTCAATATGAACAGATGCATGTAACTCTGATCTTTTTCATATTTCAGATATGGCGTTTACCTGGGTAAGCTAGATCCAAATTTCTCAGTGCTTGGTCAGTGTCAGATACGAGAAAGACAAGAAAGTCCTGGAAAATACCTCTATGACGTAATACGAAAATGGCGGCACTGGGTAAGGCCAAGATAAAGTCACCCTAAGCTCATATAAGTTCATCTTATGGTTTCTTGAGTGAAAGTAACATTTTCATTTACAAATTTTGAATACAGTCTGGTTTCACCTGAAAAAGATTTCAAATCATGGCATTACTGCTAAGTCTGGGTGCAAAAGAATAAGTACAATAAATTATTTTTGTCTGCGGAGTTATATTGGGAAATGTGTTGTGCACTTTTTTTTTTACGAAAATAAGTGAAGGGTTATTATTATATTTTTCAGAGAGAGGCCCTTCCAAGTGAGTTTATCGGGAACATATCACTGTCCACAAACTGCACTTGCAACACCGATCCCATGTAAAAGTCAAAGGTGTATCAAAAATAAAAAATAACAATAAAACAGGATCAGGGATATGTATATATGTACATTATATTATGAAAGGAACGTGTAAAGACAGAAGAATATTACCTTGGATGCATTTAAGAACGGCATAGCGCACACTCTACTCTTTCACTTTTTTACCTCATTACTGACTATATATGCATTAGGTTGTGAACAATATGATAAGCAACAGAAATTCTCATTAGAAGAACTACCAAGGAGCTATTTTTCTTGAAAAAATAGTCAAAGACAAGATAGAAGATTAAGACAGATCAGAACACAGGGTGTATGAGATTCACTATAGTTACTTGTGGTTTTGAGACACGCACATGTATGCGCCATTTTGCGTCTGGTCTGAGGGTATCAATAATTATTTGAACATCAGGTCATCGTTAGAGTGCTATTTAACGCCAGTGTAACGTGACAGAGAGTCCCCCATGATAAAGAGTCCGCGCCCCTTTCATTTGTACAGGTAAGTCTCGCCCCAGATTTTGACCCACTTAGGTCAGGCTAACCCTAACCATTATAACTAAATGGACGGCGGCCTTTCTGTTACACGGACCCTCAGTTTCGTTACACCGCTATTGGTTTTGTATATACAACACACCTAGGGTAATTCTTTCATGTTGAATACGTTGAAGGTTTATTTGTTTTTGCTGTTTTACCGACTTCAGATTACGGTGAGAACATTTTATTACTCACTGATAATTTGTATTTACCATTATTAAATACCCAAATGATATTTCAGTAATTTCATTGTGTCTGTTATTCTTTGTCGTGCGTTCATTTTAGTTTCTGGTACCTTATATAGTTTAGTTGTCCACCAATTTAAATCGAGTTAAGCATATATGGACAGAAGCATACATGTAGCTGGTGCCTTCACTCCAAACCGTATACCTGAAACAAAAACGACGAGCTGGCCTCTCAAGAAACGTCATTCTTGTCTTGGACATTGTCCTCTCACAGAAACCTTGTTAAAGTACGAGGCAACTCGAGACAACTTTCAAGTATATTTAGAACTAGACCCTGAATTTAAGTAAATTAAGATTTTTCATTCACGGTACACTTTAACACTCCCTCTGTATAAATTCGTTGAGAAGTTTTTACTTACATAAGAATTGGTAGCAATTTCTTTCCCTTCCTTGTTTTTTCGACAAACAAATCGGTTTAAGATCCAACTTTGAGAAAAAATGAAGAACCAGAGAAAATCTACGCGTTCATTGCCTTCCAAAACGTCTTATTGTTGCAGTCCTTTTAAAGTTTGAACAGATATAACTTCACGTGATTTCATACTTACGAAAATTACAAATACATGTACTTCACATGAGGGAAGCTCAAGTAAGTCGACAACAATCACATGTAAAGTTCACGACACTGGAATGCAGATTTTTACGTATCTGTTTTGTCATAACTACACAATAAAACTATAATGATATTGATATAATTTTCTTACATTGCCTAAAGCTGAATTTCACGATTGCATCACCCAAGCAATCAGTTAAAAAGAGTTACGGCAACCGTCTACTCTGGTAATTACCAGTACACTTTAACTTCATTAATTTTGATTGGGATTTATTAAACACAGGAAGTTTGAACACAACCAGCTAGAAACAGTTTAAATTAGTTAAATGTAAGTTAAAGAAGGAACCAAGCTGAGTCTACTCCAAAATAAATGAAAATTATTATTACTTTTACTGCCAGACGGGGGTGCCATCGGCTTTGTGGATATGGGGTTTCAACGGGTTGTTATCAGGACCCTGAGTATAATAAATATAAGGCGGGCAACATTTTCCCTGGTATAAGCAAGGACCTTTGTTCATGCCATCACACCAACATCCGGTTCCGGTGGAATCTGGGATGACGTCATGGGAGTAGTAGAGCGCGCGCGGACAGCACATGTGGATGCCGCACTGACAGTTACATCCACACCAACAGCTGGAGCCACCACGGCAAGACGAGCTTCCACCAGCTGGGCCTGTTGGGCCCGTCGCACCATTTGGCCCTTGGGGTCCTGCAGGGCCGGGCTCGCCAGGGGCCCCGTCTTCCCCGTTATACCCCCTCGGACCAGTAGGACCTTGAGGACCTGGGGATCCCACGCCTGAGGTAAATAAAGGATATATTCATATAATGGATGTTGTAAATAATAATAATAATAATAAGTGTTATTATTATCATGCCAATTGGCTGTGCAGTGTTCTCTTCGGTGTTTGAATCTCAAATGTGCAGTTATCTAAAAAAGCATCACCGAATCTTAACAAAGTGGCATTTACTGATGTTCACATATTTTGCTTTTCACAAGGCAATTATTTTCCTTTACAAAATGTCAGAAACAAGATAAGACACGGTAAACACTTTGG
>NW_019774186.1:0-11544 GCF_001039355.2 Lingula anatina
AATGAACTTCGATGGGGTATACAGATTTTTTTCTCACAAGATAATCGTCAACCACATAATGGATCCATTTGCCAAATGCTTTGGAGAGCTTTATAGTGCAAAATAAATACACGAAAAAAGGTGGATCTCTCTATCCTTACATACTGAGAGTCATTTTTATTCATATAAATTGTTTACATAAAAAGAAGAGGAAATGCAAAATATTCCCGCACAAACGTCATCCTCATAACATCGGCGAAAGTTAATAAGAAATATTCAAAATAGCTCCAAGAGTTTATGGCAGATATTAGTCCAAACTTTGTAAAGAATCTAACCATTGCTACATTAACATTTTTGAACGTGAAAAAGACAACAGTTGGAAAGAAAATATAATCAATAAAGAAAATAATAAACCGTCTGATTATATATATATATATATATATATATATATATATATATCAGAATGTACCTGTTTATATGTATGCGTCCGTGTGCTTGTATGTACACGTGCCTGTGTGTGTGTGTGTGTGTGTGTGTGTGCATGTGTGTCTGTTTGGGTCAATCCTGCTCGTACTATCTACATGTACCACGGTGCTCTCAGTACTCGGGTTCACTGAAACTGATTAAAAAAACTTTGGCAGTTTTAGAACCCCTACGTATTAATTATCCGCGGCAGTCCATATGATCTGATTGTTAAACTAAACAGTTAGAAGCCTTTTCCATTAGAATTGTATCTGAATATATGCATTTCAAATTTTGTCAACAGTGTGCTCTCCTTCGTGACTGTCGTCAAATTACCGGCCGACTCAGTCATTCATCTTCATCCTCATTATCGTCGTCGTCTTCATCAGCGTTTTCAGCTTCGAGGTTTACCAACTTTTGAAGGAACTGAAATGCAGATACCATTCGCCTTGATAACCTTTTCAATGGGCGTACTGCTACTGCAGTTCTATTATGAAATAAAGTAAACTTGTACCTGGACATTCAGTCTGGACATTCAGTCTCCAAAACAATTATTAAAATAAACATTACTCTGATATAATGATATGCACACAGCAATTTAGAGTACAGTAATTTAAAATGATCACATTACACATATGTTCGACTGGTGATTTGTCCATGACAGCGGAGTAATACATGCATCTAATCAGATCGACCATATTCTGTTTTAGAACTGATCTATGATGTGAAATCTCTTACCTCGTCGCTGGCTTTCTCTCCCGCTTCCTGGCCGTCTTCCACCGCAGTGCTATCGCCAAATATGCGACGACGACGACGGCGGCGGCGGCGGCGGCGGCGTCGGCGACGGTGACCTGAAAGTGGAATTCAAAAACTTTATCTGCATTAACATACATGTATATGCGCTCTCTCTTACTTTGGAAAACTGAATAATCCGAAGAAAATAGTCACCAAGTAACAAATAGTCGTCCCCAAATCTTGAAACCACAAAAATGATGACTGGTAACCAGTGTACAAATAACAATAAAGAAACGTAAGTAATAATACAGTGAAGCTGCTAAAACTGCGGGTAAATATATCCGCAGCTACAAAGCTGAATGACTTCTCACTGAATGCAGCTCGATGGAATTAATCTCCAAAACATATTTCATAGAATATACTTGTGTGTGCCTTGATACACAGCAGCTAAGACATTCTTTAACCCTGGACATCTGTTATCACCTTGTCTTGGTCAACTACTTAAGGTCAAAATGTGCAGACACAAGACCCAAACAAAACGTTGATGTATTACCAAAAAGTTAATAGCACCACTAAAACAAACCATTTGCTACATAAATACAATTAATTCTCTTAATTGTAGTTTCCCATGTCTTTCATGTGTGTGCTCCCATAGTTCATTAGTTTCTGAAAGTATTTTTTTTTCTCTGACAAAACTGGAAGCTTTCATTGTTGTAAAGGTTTGTGAAGGATAATCATACACGGGACTCAATGAAAGCTTAAAAAAAACAAGACAATTTTATGTCTTCTTTTATCCCACATTGTCTTATGCTTACCGTCCGATTCATCAAACATTTCCACCAGAAGCATGATGGCCATTAGCACGGCGAACCACTTCAGTTTGTTCATAGTGAGTGTCAGCGTGGCCACGGGATAGCAGGAGTCTTTCCAACGGCCACGCACAAACTGGAGGCCAAAACGCTCAACTATCAATTTTGTTGCCCAAGAAATGTCAAAGTTTCCGAGACATGCGCAATTATTGCATTTTTCCAAAAATAAAAATACGTAATGCTGTACTACATGTAGATTGTTCTAAATCAGTGACGGATTTAGAGGGGGTCAGAGGGGGGGGGGTCCTGACCCCCACTTCGGTTTCTGAAAAATATATCACATCAATATTCCCCTCTTGAAATTAGAATTTTGACTAGCTAAATTATAGTTCTAGATTGTACCAAAGGATACTGTTTACTCTCTAAAACACCAATAAATTTTCGGGGCCCTTGAGCAGGCCCCGAGCCCCACACCAAGGGGGCGATGGTCGACTTCGCATCTGAGGCCTGGCGTTTCGAACCCCCCCCCCCCCTTCAAATAATCCTGGATCCGCCCCTGCTGAAAAAAAGGCCTGCTGTCGTCACCTGGGTATTTGGGCAATTTTCATATCGTCTAGATAAATTATTTGTTATTGAAGCTTTGTGCGTTGCGTCTACAAAATCGGCAAATAATTCATGTCAGCGATGTCAGAAAGCTTTCATAAGAAATTGCTTTCACTAAAAACATTCTACATAAAATTTATCATTTTGACAGCAAAGGTGGTTCTAGTATCAGAGGAACAGAAATAAAAAATAGTTTTAACCAAAAACTTGCAGGATATTATTTGCACACAAAAACATTCATTAGACCATGTATTGCTTGGCATTTGAATGAGGAATACAGAATTTTATGTATTTCATTGTTATAATACTGACAAACCTTGTATTAACTTATTTCATGTTCACTTCCTGGTTCTCTCTGGGTCAATGCACCTCATTATTAAATGACACCATTGGAACCGCTGGGGTCACAGGTCGAAAAGAACAGGTCTACACATGGTCTATTTTGTTTCCATGCGGTAACATCTCTTCCTTGAGATAATTTTGAAATCGCATTAAGAATTTTTTTTACTTAAACTGAATTCTTTGTTTGCTTAATTAAAATTAGATTTATAAGATCCAGGTTAAAGACAGTGCCAGGGTATGCCTTCCACTCTCAGTCACCGTGCCTTGAAGTCAAGAATCCCTTGCTACCGGTACATTGGATCTCAGTGATTCTCTTGTAGAGTTAAACCACTTACATCAAGCGGAGCCCATCGTGACTCTACTTTTGGAGTCGAGGACGGCGTGACTCTATTGGACTGAACTTGTCTCCAATTGTGAGTTATTTTAGGCACCATTGCTGGACACAAGCAGAATTTTAGAGTAACTGCTGCTACAGTGTACTTTATGTAAATCTATAACTACATGTGGAGAATGGAGAGAGAGAGAGAGAGATTGTATTGTCCTTGAAAGTCGGGGTGAAAAGGTATTTTTCAGGGTAAATTAAGACAGTCAAACTGTTCATTCTGAATAGCATCCGCTAAGCATTGCAACGTTTTGCTACCCAAGTCTAACCTTTGGTCAATACTACGTTCTTCAAACCTTCGGAAACTTTTCCAAATCTTTACCTTTTTGAACAGAATGGCTCAGTGTTCGATTTAATCTTCAATAGTCAAATATATTTTCAAGAATTTGGAGTTGTATCCCATGGTTGTAGTTCTGACCACCTTTGGGCTTCTATTAATAATGGCGGTTGAAGCAAACTGTTGTTTTTTTTATCATGCATTATTAATCACTACTTTTATCACGCATTATGACTTATTTGACCAAGAAACAAAAACAAAATACACTCTGAGAGTATATATTTAACAGTGACTGCCTTAAACAAGGTGACCGTGCGTCACGCCTACAATGTAGCGAAGTAAGCATTCTTATTTCCTTTTGGACACCCATTCTGTAGTTATAATATGACAGGATATTTTATGTCTCCTTGATCTAAGCTAATTTGAATGTAACAACATGCTGATAAAGGTATGTGACAAACTCAAGTATGATGTTCGAATTTTGGCCGGTGACGGCCGCATTTATTGAAAGTCCCAATACTAAGAGAAATGAAGCAGACTAATAATAAACACTGAATAGTGTTGACAAATGACATTTAACATTAATGTGTGCGCCTGAAATATCTACATTTAAAATAAAATTTCCAAAGAAATAGTGCACATCCCTATTTGCACACAAAATCATTCATTGCACCATCTTTTGTTTGACATATGAATGAAAACGTCTTATTTTATAATGCTGGACATGTCATAAATGTGCCGTTGTTCTTTGAGCGTCGGATCACTATTTATGAACGGGGATGGCGTAAATCGCCATGGACCCTGTTTCCGTGCAGTGACATCTTCTTTAAGAGATCATTTTGACAAACCCAGTCGTGTCCCCGACACGTTACTAACAGATCAGCTCATTGTTTGAGACAACTCTTATACACTGGGGGTACATATAAATGCAGTTTCAAGTATACACCGAAATTGTAAATTGTAAAATATTTTTACATTGTAAAAATATGAATAAGACAAAATACCCAAATAAGTTTCAACCAATTAGTATTCACGTCTTCCACATCTGCTGGTCCTCGTTCTTCAAGATGCCCTCTTGTAGGACGAAGGGCCTTCGTCTTATTTTGCCACAGCTAGAAGGTCCCAGGTAGAGTGCAAGGTGGTTGCTATGTACAGTAAATCACCTTGTCAGTCAGATTGTTTTCAAGCATTGGCATTCATTCATTATTTTCATCTTCGAGATAATGAAAACAATTGCTTTGCGATGTCAAATGTAATAATAAATAACGGTACCTATTCTCCTTTCCGGACTTACATTGTTGAAAAAATTCGTTTCAGTCGGCACTGTCACCACTTTTTGTGTCATATAATTATCTCTTCCTACAGACACACTTCAATTTCCTTGACGTATAATGACAACCTCAAGTTAACAGGTTTTGGTGTCGTAAATTACAACACATTGAATTTATTTAAGCAAAACCCTTCAGCACTGCAAACAAACGAGACCACTGTTGTTAAAGCTGCAACAAATCATTGTCAAGTAGTTATCTTCAAACAATTTAGGAGTTTTATTTTCATGCACAACCTAACGGACCAGGACAGATATAAGATGTCTACTCTAAGTCACATAGAAGACTCTTGCAGTACGTTGGATTGTTAGAGCTAGGCTATTAATTTCAACAAAATTTCACTCAATAGATACAGTTGTACCAGTCGGTACACCAATATAGTGTTCTTATTTGAGTAATAATGGCCCGACATTCATCGTCAATAGTGAATTTTGACAGGTCATATTTTCTTATATACCTTGTACCGGCTGGATCGATCCACCTCCGCGGGGAATTTTCCCTAAAGTGCAATCAACTCGATTATCCATGAATATCTAGGGGGTAATTTGAGAAATCGATTTTTTAGTTTTTACCCCAAAATTGCGATTATGACGCCACCCGTAAGATGGCATATGTGTAAATGATATTAAAGTTAGTCACTGAACACTGAAGATTTATCTATTACCCAAAAGAATGTATGTTAGGCAGTAAGATATCCTTAAAGCAGGTTTGTTGGATTGTGTTAGTTGAACGAATTTACGTTGCACAACTATAAGTTACTCTAAGTAACTGGCTCGCGCTGCCAGTAATTACGCGGCGGGATATTCAGTGCACAGACCGTGATCATAAGACATACCGCAAATAGAAAATAGAATTTAGAAAATAGACATTGCATGTGAACGAAGCCTAATACTTTTCCCTTTTGAAGAATTATACTTGTAACATAAACAATCAAAATCATATTTTTGTTTTTAGGCACAAAACCGCAAAAAAAGATTGTTAGCAATATTGCTTGGAGTTCATGAAGAATTTGGAAGCTTAAACTGTTTTTTTTTTTTCTCACGACTTAATCGTCCTCCACGTACCATGTGTTTGTTGCAATCGAAAATACTCCGGACAGTTTCACAATGCAAAATTGATACACGACAAACAAGTATCTAACAAGAACTTCATCATTTTAATGCATACAAAAAGCCACTTGGTATTCATACAAATTTTGAGAACGTGAAAAGAGTTAGGAATGCAAAATATTCCCGCCAAAATGTTATTCTCATAACATCAGCGAAAGCATAACAAAACAATCAAAATAACTCCGAGAGTTTATTTCAGATATAAGTCTGATCTGCGACTTGAAAATCTAGCCATAACTATATCAACAATTTAAAACTTTAAAAATACAACAGTCAGAAGGTAAATCGAATAACAAAGAGAAAAAAAACGTCAGAATATACATCAGTCTGTCTTTGTGTGTATATGTCCGTGTGCGCATGCGTGCACGTGCGCTTATGTGTGTCAATCTTCCTAGCGTTGTCTACCATGGTTGTTCTCAGAATTCGAGTTCACTGAAACTTATTCAGAAAACCTTGCTTGTTTTAGATCCCCAAAATATGGAATTATTCGCGGCAGTCTACATGATCCGAATTTGGAACTAAACTGTTCAACTTGTGCGTTTCCCATTAACGTTGCGTATTGATATATGCACTTGACATTTTGTGTCTGTGCTCTCTCTCTCTAGATCTCTCAAGGCTGTCGTAAAATTTGGGTTGACTCATTCATTCGTCATCATCCTCTTCCTCATCCTCATCCTCATTCTCGTCGTCATCGTTGTCATCCTCAATTTGTAACAACTTTTGAAGGAGCTGTAATGCCGAAAACATTTGCCAGGATAATAGCTTATACAGTGTGAATAATGCTATAGTATACTGCTGCAGTTCTTCTATGAAATAAAGAACATTTCTACCCGAACGTCCCATCTCCAAAATAATTTATAAAACTAACATTGCAAACTAACACTGTTGTGCATAAAGATTAAAAAAATACAGTGATATTTAAATATATTTTAATAAAAGATAACATTTGAAATGGTATGAAATGGAAAATCTGCAGACAGTAAGAGCCCTAGTAATTGTTAAATTTCATTGCAAGATCTTTTCAAAAATTGTACCCCACCAGGATGATCTCACTGGTTCGATCAACCAAAAACCGGTTTTGACGTGATCCAATGATGCTCCGTGTGAAATTTCTTACCTCGTCGCTGTCTCTCTCTCCCGTTTCCTGGTCGTCTTCCAGCGCAGTGCTATCGTGACCATGGCTGCGACGACGACGACGACGACGGCTGCAGTGTCGGCGGCGGCGACGGCCACCCGTATGACCTAAAAGTGGAATTAACAATAATTTTTCTCTGTGGTAACATTCAGGTGCTCCCTTTTGATGTCCCCATGTCTTTACTGCTGTTTGTCATAATTTTTAAGTTTCTTTAGTCATATCATTTTATTTTTGACGGAACTAGGCACTGTAGATGTTTGGCAGTTTTGTGAAGGATGGGAACTCAGTAAAAAACTGTGGAACAAAACCAAGATGAAATTATGTCTCCTTATAGCTCTCATAGTGTTACACCTACCTTCCGATTCATCAAACATCTCCACTAAAAGCATGATGGCCAAGAGCAAGGCAAACCACTTCAGCTTGTTCATGGTGAAGGTTAGTTGGCTAAGGGATAGCAGGAGTCTTTTCAACGGCCAGGCGCAAGCTGAAGGCGAAAACGCCCAGGTCTCAGTTTTGTAGCCCTGGAAATGTCAAAGTTCCCAAGGCATGCGCAATAATTCCATTTTTAGAAAGAAATTCAGTGACGCTGAACGTGATTGTGCTGAAAGAAGGCACACCGTTGTTGCCTAGGTTTTTCGGGACAACTTAGAGACGGCCTAAGTTGGTTACCTATCACTGAAGCTTTGAACGTCGAGACAATATTATGCAGAATTGGCAAATAATTCCTGTCACCAGTGCAATATAAGAAAGGGTTGATAAGAACATGCTTTTACATTCTACCATAAAATTTTTATTATTATTTATTTTGAACAGCAACTACTCAGACGTTTTAATGACAAAGGGACAGATAAAAAGACGAGTTTGGATTTGAAATCATAGTTATTTAAATTCATTGGAACAAAAGCTGACAGGAAAGTTTTTGCACTCCAGAACATTTATTAGACCATGTATTGCTTGAAATTTGAAGAAGAAACAGAATGCATTTTTTTTTTATTATACTGACATATCATGTATTAAATAACTGCATGTCCATTGAGAGCCATTGATGTTCACTTGAACTTCTTTTTCAGGATCAAGACGATCAAACTGTTCATTCTGAATGGCAACCACTAAGTAATCGGACAAGCGAAGTAGATGTAACATTGTTTGCAAATGATTGCTCATGCTAAATATACAATATTTAGGATGACGGGTGTTATTTAATATTTGACATTTTGGTGGTCTATTGCAACCTTACAAACGAAATTTGCGCAAAATTGATTGTAAATGATAACTTTTGCTGACTCGTTGCATCATAAATTTTAGGATGATGAGTCGTATTGAATATTTGATACATATATTGATATGATAACCCATAGGCCATAACATTTAATAAAGTCAACAATTGTTATATTATTAAATGATTAGGACAGATGGGGTTATACTGTATTATAAAAGCGGCCTTGTATTTACTTATTCACTCCCTGGTTTTCTGCAGGTCAATTCACATTATTATCAGAAGACGCCGACAATGAACCCGTTAAGGTGACCAGTCGAACAGGTTATACACATGCTATTTTTGTCTCCTTGCAGTGACAACTCCTTCGTGAGATCATTTTGACATCCCCAGCCGAATTTTACACTCCCAGTTCCAGTACGTTTTGTGCTATGCTCTGTCAGTTCTGCATTGTTACATGTGGCTGCCGTTCATGGATGTAGAGCCAAACTGTTGTGTCTTTTATCATTTCAGCGTGTTATGAACAAGTCTCCCCTTTTGGTCGAATTTTTTTTTTTTTTTACCCAAAGTGTACATGCGCATTAATTAACAGAACATCTCATTGTTTTTATGCAATGTTCATTATTCAAACATACTGCAAGAAGATGAAGAAGGATCAAATTAACAAGCATGCGTGCTTCACACACTCGTACATATCTCCTTTGAAAAAATCAAATTATAAAAATACACAACAAAACTTCAGCTAAGAAAACTATTCATAGCGACTGAAAGGGTCTGAGATGTATTACTTTGTCGGTTCATGTCTCCAACATCTGGTTGCTCATGAAAGAGATTGCAAATTGCAGTTTAACGAAAAAAAGAGAAAAAGTCTTTAACTTTGCATGCTGCGTGCATGAGAGGATACCGCTAATGTTTTTAAATTCTAAAAAAGAAAAAAAATCGACTTGGTTTTCTTTTTTTTTTCTTTTGCAAGATATGTATTGTGACGTCGGCCTCGATATGCTAATACAGGGCCCTTAGTTGGAGTAAAGTACTGCATAAAGTAAAAAAAAAACTTTATTTTGAGCACTGTCACTACCGGCGCATGTGAATATCCCCACCCTGCAGACATTAGAAGCATGTTATAGGAAGGTTGCAACGCCTGACAAATATGCAAAGGCTGTGAATCCAAACACTGTTTCAGAATGTGGTTCTAAGTTTGATTTTTCCAAGTGGATTCCGACCGCATTTTTGCTAATGATTCTGCATTCGATGTCAAATACCTGGCGTATAGTGACACACAAGGCACAAATTAAGCCTTTATAATGATTCACAATTATTTGTTCATTTTTGTCGTATTATGAACGCAGAATCAGATGACTTTGCTCTTAAATGCATGTACTTAGATTTATCATCGTTTACACCACATATAATATATGATAATATTTTAACATATAACCATAACATTTCCAGATCATTTTTTATCGGTTGTGAAGCTACATGTACCCTCACCGTGTAAAGTCAACTCCACGACTACGAGTTTGAGAAATGAGCAGTATGGCCGCAGGTTTCGACATGGGGTACATTTCAACTCACAAACTTTTCTTATTTGCAATAACAATTGCCCGATGATTTTGTATTGGAGGTTCATAGCAAGGGCGTGGATTCCAGCTCCTAAAACTATACCTGTTTGAGTACAAGTTAAACATCTGTTCATTTAAGCAGACCACCAAAGCGCCCATTCCAACATTTTTTTTTTACCGTTCAGATATTCGATCTACATTATTTCCCCTGACAGTATTGAAACCCATACAGGATGAAATGTGATCAGATAACATACTAAGTGTCACAGTGAAGTATGTCTTGCACTCACAGTACAAAGACAAATGTAAAAAAGGTTTACATGCTACACTACACATGTTAAATAAAGTATAAGGAACTTCACTCGAGTTTGAAAATTCCCGACAACCACGTCTATGCCTTCTAAAGCTTCTTATATTTCCCAATTCAGATCTGAAAGGCTATTAACAATTTTGCATTATATTTTATCTGGTGGGTGCCTAGTGTCGTTCTCATCTTCTCAGCCTGCTCGGGTGATCATGCATTACCAGCTTACAACGTCTGAATTATACACAGCACATGGCCGCGACACCAAACAACCCGCCATTTTCTTGTTTGGAAACAAGGCAATGCACGTGGAGGCGTATGTCAATCTATTTCACTGACAACTCATTATACAACTGAAAAGTTAACTTGAAAATGGAATATAAGAACTCGAATCTAAGTGCATGGACGGACTGAACAGTGAACTGTGAGAAGGAAAAAAATTTACCCCAGGAAAATGTATTTTGACCGTATGAATGGCTTGGCACTTTCCTCCTCATGAAATGAGATTAATACAAGATGTGAAGACCTCCAATAAGTGACCCCAGGTGGCATGGATGATTTTGATTGAATATACTATAATGGCGTTGCAGTTGGTTGCTCCCAAGTCCTAACCAAACAATTTCCTTCTGAATAAGTGCAGGTCTCTCTAAATAATGTATCTTCCAGTACGTGAGAAAAAGGAGAAGACTACAGGTGGGGCTTCAAAACCCTTTTTTTGTGCAAAAACAGAGGGTGAAGTTACTTGGTGACGCAAAGATCCCCATCAATAGGCGGTATATACTAATTACCAGTATGTCATGCTTGTGCCATTTATCTCCTGCTGGCGTCTGGGTTTGTTTAGGTACAGTGTAGGTTTATACATACAGGGGATACCAGTAAATCCTAGATTGCATATGCCACGGGCGCCGTGCGATGAAATCGTATACGATTTTTTGACATCGTAAGGGGCTACGGGCTATGCCGAGTATGTCTACATTTTGCAACACCACAAATGAAAATATTTGCACAGTTTGTTTTGATAATTATTTTTATGATATAACATTACGTAATTTTATGATGGCGTTCCACACACGGTGGGGGCAAATATAGAATGAGATCATTTTTGTTTGTATCCCTCAGTTATCCATTTCCAAGGATATCCCACATATTCTTAATGAGTTTCTCATCAAGTGATTGAGCTGGTCATGGGGGCGGGGATTTGGATCTGGTTCTCAAATAACCGGCCTTTATACAGTTAAATTGGTTGTACACGGAGTAGCATCATCATGCTGAAACATCAATGGATGGTCATGGACCACAGA
>NW_019774187.1:0-10071 GCF_001039355.2 Lingula anatina
TTTAGCGATTTTACGACAATCGTTTACTATCCAATCAAGGTGACAGCCAAGCGTGGGCTCATCCTGTCGGTGTTCTGACTGATACTCCGAAATGCGATCTGACACACACCTTGAAAACGGGTAGTTTGGTCCGATATACCGGTTAATTCAGGATCCGTATATGCCGAGTCTGGTAGTAGGGTAGGCCTGTTTTTAAAGTCCGTCATTTATATACGAATACATGTATATGAATGTCATTGATGAATATTTTGTAATGCATTAACTTTGAAATGAATGATCTAATATATATATATATATATATATATATATATATATATATATATATATATATATATATATCGTCAGTAAATTGAGAAAGTGCTACCTGTGGGAAAATGCGTTCTATGGCGAACTTACACACCGAATTATTATACACCTGTTTCATATTCAAAAGAAATCTGTAAACATGTATTTGAAAGAAAGTTGAATAGCCAACAAAATGACTCATACTTATGATAACTTTCTTTCTACAGTGAGTCATTACTGAAGTTGAAAGTAAAATGAAAATGTAGGTCTGTCTACGAAAAGAGATTTCTTTTCTTTTTAAAAACCTCCCCAGATGCTTCGTGGACTTCTTTCAACCAAGCTGCATAGATATGTGCACTTTGTTTCTGTATTTTCTGCTATCCTCAAATGACGAGCAATTTCGCTCCTAAACCCCCCTTTCAAATTTCAAAGAGGACATATTTTGACTGTTAGGTTTACACTACTAGTTACATTATTTCCTAAAATAAAACAGTTGAGGCTCCTAATTTTGTTCATAAGTATGAATTAATTCCTTGTTTACAAATCGTTCACCAAATACCAAATTCGTTCTTAATTTTAAAAATATTTTGGTTTCAATTTTTAAAATTTCCATAAAATGTGACCCCTTTTGAATTTTGAAACATTATATATATCAATGACCCATGACTTATTGTCAAGCACAAATGATTTATGAAATAAAATGTCCCCATAAGGTATTTATGTCTCCTTGATCTAAGTTAATTTGAATATAATAACTTGCTGATAAAGTAATGTGACAAACTCAAATATGATGTTCGAAATTTGGCCGGTGACGGCCGCATTTATTGAAAGTCCCAATACTAAGAGAAATGAAGCAGACTAATAATAAACACTGAATAATGTTGACAAATGACATTTAACATTAATGTGTGCGCCTGAAATATCTACATTTAAATAAAATTTCCAAAGAAATAGTGCACACATTTCAATTTGTGGGGTTGCAAAGAGGCCAAAAAGTAGTATGGGCCAAAAACCTGTGATCCAAAAATGTGAAGCCAAAATTATGAAAGCCCAAAGAAGTGTAAGCCGAAAAATTGTGTAAGCCGAAAAATTGTAAGCCGAAAAATTGTTTAAGTCGAAATTTTAGCATAAGTTCAAACACATACTAAGGCTGATCATGTGTAATGAAATGACGACCGGACGAGCCATGAGTGCAATTTGCGAAGAGCTAATTAGAGAAAAATTGGGTAGATGGCAGATCAGCTGTGGCGTGCTATCCAACCCTAACTCCCTTCCCAGCAGGCATAGTTGCGTTGGATCAACGTTGAAAACAGGTTGATACGTTGAATTGCCGTTGATCTACCTAAATTCAAAGTTAAATCAACGTTGATCCAGCCACCGTCATAATGTGACGTTGACTCAACGTTGTATTTTGGTCAATGACACAACCTTGCAGTTATGGATTGTAATTTAAAATATAAAATATTGAAAACGTGATACTTTGTTTATCAATACTGTAACTAAATTTATCAATATAAAAACAAAAGGGGTTTAAAGTAAAAGTGACAGTTGTTTTGTGTCTTTAGTTAACTAGTGAATTTTCTTAACTTGTTATTCAGAAATACATTCCAATAAACTGAAATGCTTACAAGGTCAGCTAACACTAGGATGAATAAGTTGCTGTAAATGTGATGGAGTTAACAGTTCTTGGTAACCTGTTATAGATAGACAGGTTGAGGTGACTGTGACTTTGATATATATATATATATATATATATATATATATATATATATATATATATATATATATATATAAACCTGGAAATTTTAACTTAAAGGCCATACATTTCTACCCTACGTATATTTAGCCATCAAACATGTCCTACTGCTAAACACATCCAGGCTTATTTCCCGCTGGGTGGGGTTGATATAACATTGTTTTCTGACGTTGATACAACGTTGTTATCTGAGGTTGACACAACTTTCAAATCCAACGTTTATCATTTATGGTTCAACGTTGTTTCAACGTTAAAAACAACATAATTTGCCCGCTGGGTTTCTTTTGAGGGAGGGGGAGGTACGCTCTTATTCTTACAAAATAGGCCTTACAGCGAGGAGTAGAGCTCTCCATCCTGCCATCTTAAATTAGAGAAATTTGGTAATGGTAACAAATTATGTTGCTGGTCCGGTCTAAATCTAATTTAAGTCAGCCTATAGGGATGTGCCCGGTGTCATACTGAAATTAAAATGATTGAACAAGTACATCCAGAAATGAATAGGTTTGAGGTCCGCACATCTTGCTGGACCGTCGTAGAAATGGAGTATGAAATTTTACGAGGGAAAAGTATCCGCACGTCTTGTTGGATCCTATGTTAGATTGGGGGAATCCGCATGTCTTGCTGTATCCCTACAGGTTTACTATAGTGAACATGGAATGAAAGGCGTAGTGAAAAAGAGAAATCTAAGTATAAATGACTATTGATATGAAAACTTTTGGAGGGTGGAAGGATCCGCATGTCTTGCTGGATCGCATGGTAAATTGTGGGGGAATCCGCATGTCTTGCTGGATCCTGAATGGTGGTAGTGCAAAATTAGAAAAGTTTAAGCAGAACAATATATGTATAAATGCATATTGAGTGAAATTCAAATTTCAAAGTCATCCCAATGTTATAGCAAAATGTCTATTAATCCTTTTGTTGGGTTGCCTGGGTCGACCACAGTGTAGGTGTGGGGATATATTTCTTGAAAGAGTCAGAGTTCCAACGCCCTAGCCATCTTACTTGAGTGTTTGAAAAATATTGTTCTGTGCGGCTAGCGATGCACCTTCAATAAAGGCAAGTTTTAAGCATAAAAGTGAAATTATTTCATCTGTGAACAAATTGGACAAAACCACAGGACATTCTCATCATTTGCTTCTTCAGAGTCCTTGTCAATTCCAACACAAGTCCAGTGAAACCACTTATCACACATTGAACACAATGTGCTAAATGCTTCTTCATCTTCAGCATTTTCTATGCATTTACTCTTGCAAATTCTACATATATACACTGGGGTTTTTCTGGTTTTTGTTTTCACAGACTTCTTTGCTTTTACTTTTGTACTGGTAGAAACTACTGCCCTGTCACAATTGTTGGGTTCGATTCTGCTTTTCAAAATACGCATAGATATCAACTCTGGTGCAAAGTATGAAAAATAAAAATTCCGAAGATTCTGGAGAATTAAAACCCACTGAACCTTTACATCTAATTCTCTGATAAAAAAGCCAAATTTGAATAAACAAAAAAATCACAATACTGACAATCTGTTATTGCCATCTGGTCAATAATCTGTGTTAGGTACTTGTGATTTTCTTTCAATATGTCTCTATCGCCACATCTAACTAAATAGTCTAAACTATCTGAATTGGGGACTGTGTGTGCTGCAGAGATTGGGCATTTAATTTCTACAGTCCCCTTGCCACAGCAAGCATTATCAATAATGCGGTCAGGAGAGGCCCTTAAAAAACTAAAACTTGCACTTGTAAAGAAACCACATTCTGTAACTTTCAAGTCCCTGTGTCCTGCCCTATGCATCATCATCTCAAATTCTGTGGCAGCAACAGGTTCCATGTCACGCCCATACTTTAATGCAGGTAAATTGGAAGGGGGGCTGATATAAAGTAATCTACTTATGAGGGGGTTAAAGTCGACCTATGTCTTTTTGGATNTTTTAACTTAAAGGCCATACATTTCTACCCTACGTATATTTAGCCATCAAACATGTCCTACTGCTAAACACATCCAGGCTTATTTCCCGCTGGGTGGGGTTGATATAACATTGTTTTCTGACGTTGATACAACGTTGTTATCTGAGGTTGACACAACTTTCAAATCCAACGTTTATCATTTATGGTTCAACGTTGTTTCAACGTTAAAAACAACATAATTTGCCCGCTGGGTTTCTTTTGAGGGAGGGGGAGGTACGCTCTTTTTCTTACAAAATAGGCCTTACAGCGAGGAGTAGAGCTCTCCATCCTGCCATCTTTAATTAGAGAAATTTGGTAATGGTAACAAATTATGTTGCTGGTCCGGTCTAAATCTAATTTAAGTCAGCCTATAGGGATGTGCCCGGTGTCATACTGAAATTAAAATGATTGAACAAGTACATCCAGAAATGAATAGGTTTGAGGTCCGCACATCTTGCTGGACCGTCGTAGAAATGGAGTATGAAATTTTACGAGGGAAAAGTATCCGCACGTCTTGTTGGATCCTATGTTAGATTGGGGGAATCCGCATGTCTTGCTGTATCCCTACAGGTTTACTATAGTGAACATGGAATGAAAGGCGTAGTGAAAAAGAGAAATCTAAGTATAAATGACTATTGATATGAAAACTTTTGGAGGGTGGAAGGATCCGCATGTCTTGCTGGATCGCATGGTAAATTGTGGGGGAATCCGCATGTCTTGCTGGATCCTGAATGGTGGTAGTGCAAAATTAGAAAAGTTTAAGCAGAACAATATATGTATAAATGCATATTGAGTGAAATTCAAATTTCAAAGTCATCCCAATGTTATAGCAAAATGTCTATTAATCCTTTTGTTGGGTTGCCTGGGTCGACCACAGTGTAGGTGTGGGGATATATTTCTTGAAAGAGTCAGAGTTCCAACGCCCTAGCCATCTTACTTGAGTGTTTGAAAAATATTGTTCTGTGCGGCTAGCGATGCACCTTCAATAAAGGCAAGTTTTAAGCATAAAAGTGAAATTATTTCATCTGTGAACAAATTGGACAAAACCACAGGACATTCTCATCATTTGCTTCTTCAGAGTCCTTGTCAATTCCAACACAAGTCCAGTGAAACCACTTATCACACATTGAACACAATGTGCTAAATGCTTCTTCATCTTCAGCATTTTCTATGCATTTACTCTTGCAAATTCTACATATATACACTGGGGTTTTTCTGGTTTTTGTTTTCACAGACTTCTTTGCTTTTACTTTTGTACTGGTAGAAACTACTGCCCTGTCACAATTGTTGGGTTCGATTCTGCTTTTCAAAATACGCATAGATATCAACTCTGGTGCAAAGTATGAAAAATAAAAATTCCGAAGATTCTGGAGAATTAAAACCCACTGAACCTTTACATCTAATTCTCTGATAAAAAAGCCAAATTTGAATAAACAAAAAAATCACAATACTGACAATCTGTTATTGCCATCTGGTCAATAATCTGTGTTAGGTACTTGTGATTTTCTTTCAATATGTCTCTATCGCCACATCTAACTAAATAGTCTAAACTATCTGAATTGGGGACTGTGTGTGCTGCAGAGATTGGGCATTTAATTTCTACAGTCCCCTTGCCACAGCAAGCATTATCAATAATGCGGTCAGGAGAGGCCCTTAAAAAACTAAAACTTGCACTTGTAAAGAGACCACATTCTGTAACTTTCAAGTCCCTGTGTCCTGCCCTATGCATCATCATCTCAAATTCTGTGGCAGCAACAGGTTCCATGTCACGCCCATACTTTAATGCAGGTAAATTGGAAGGGGGGCTGATATAAAGTAATCTACTTATGAGGGGGTTAAAGTCGACCTATGTCTTTTTGGATGACTCCATTTTTGTGTGAATATCATGAAAACATGAAGCTGTCAAGGAGCCTTCCCTCTGCTCAAACCATACTGAATTTCTTGCTTGACCCCTTGTTGCCTTTTCTATATCTGAAAATAAAATAACACTCACATGTTAAGCAAGCATTTGATATGAAAATAGAAATTGCATAAATATTAACCTATACTGAAAACTGCATAATTATGTTCATTAATTGAAAAATAGGTGTGTTACCTTTTATTTCATCCCTATCATAACTGGGGAGATTTTCAATGAAGTCTTCCTCTGTGCTGTACTTTTTGGCAACAATAGCCAACGGTGGGGGTAAACTGATTCGTTCAGGCAAAAAGTGGCCTTCCTCCCTCCCTTTAAGGAAAACAGCATCAACTTAGATGATCTTAAGGACATCTATGAATTCCTCGAGACGCTGGCCCTTGCTCATATCTACCTCTGGTTGGTACTTTGCCCGATAATCTGGGTTTACTACCTTGGAACTGTCTGAATTCAAAAGCATAATAAAATCATTTTTTTAAAATTTCTATTGACAACAGCTACACAGATTGTACTTTATAGTTCGTTGCATATAAAAAACTAAAATACATTCTATATTATTTAAGATATAATATTACTATGACAGTCTTGGTACTGTATACAGAGATCAAGTAATTTCCATTGCTTATTTGACTGATGATATGAAGTAGGGAATTTAATAAGTTGACCAATCGCCAATACCTATATTTGCCATAGAGGGAGACTTCCAAGCCATATCTTGTATCCGCTTTGGGGGCAGGATGGCCTTTGACTACTTTGTTGCTCGCCAAACACATTCTTGACTCACGTGAGCAAGTGTCTCGATTCCATGGCCCCGTATCTCGAAATAGAATCGGTTATGGAATCGAGACACTAACGCACGTGTGCAACATAGCGAATACGGAGCCCAGATCTCCACCAATACTATACTTTAAACAAAATGGCAGCCACATGATTACACGCCTGTCCCAGTCCAGCAAAGCATGTACAATAGGCCCTCAATATTTTGCCATCTTTACTGCTTGCAATCCAGGCCTGGTGTGGTGGGTCATTTAGCCTTTGAGAGGGAGTGACATTTGCTCTTAATAATATAATATTAGAATTTGGGACATTAAAATGTTTCACTTCAAACACCCAGTTGGAGGCAAAATATAAGTAAGCTTTCTGCTCCTTATAGTCCCTCAACAGACGTGTTCTTAAACTGGCATTTGATATAGCTACATCATGTTCTTTTAAAAATTCAGATTTGTCATAGATTGTGATGGGAGGCCATAGCTCAATGCTCTTTGGTTCTCCTGTCCAAGAATCCACCATGAATGGGTCTGGAATCCTGATATCATCTATGACTAGCAGGGATTGATATGTCCTACTTATTTCTTCAGCTCTTTCAGTGGCACTTTTAGTTACTGGGACATTGGCTAATGCAGCTGCATAAACCTAAAAAATACAACTTATTTGTGAGACTATGTAGTATATATATTTCACTGTAATAAAGAGCTGTACTTGTATTAAGAAAATGTTTAATACATAATATAGTCTGTAATTACTAAAATCAAAGCTTGAAAACCATTGGGTCTTTAACGTAGCTGATCAATAGCGTAGTGTAGGGTATGTGCAGTTTAAATTATAATTTTAGGATATAAGGGTATTTGAAACGATTTACTCTGAAATTTCACATACAGAGTTCTGTAACTCTATGCGAAGCAGTTTTACATATTAACCTAAGTTGGAATAATACCACACATAATTCATTAATGATCGTAACTTAAAATTTCAGTACACTAAGTTTCCTAAATAGCAAATTATGAGACCCCGACGGACTTACCTTGGCCACTAACATTTCTTTCTTTCCTACTGTTGAAAGCTCTCGTCTTCTAAGATATTCCTTCAATGCTTCTACGCTCCACATTGACTCAATTTCATATATTTCATCCTTATTTAAAGATAAAACATTTAACTCTCCAGCCGACGCCATTATTTTCTTTGTTCGCACATGTGCTTTTATTACCTGACTAATCTCGCCGATTTTCACAGCGCGAGATTAATGGCCGCGGCAACCAGAAACTGGAGTATTACCCATTCACTGTAAAAGCAAACTGGAGAAGATGAAACAAACACATAAAGACTGCTGCTTGATACTGGTAATACTAGGTAAGATGATTATCAATTTTATGGATGTACTAGTTCCGTATGTCAACATTGGATTGAATGGTGCTACAAGAAATTGACTTCTTATGTTAATGAAAGTGTATCCCAGCGGTCAAATTATGTTGTTTTAACGTTGAAACAATGTTGAACCATAACGTTGATAATACGTTCGATAAACATTGGATTTGAAAGTTGACTCAACGTCAGATAACAACATTGTATCAACCCCAGTTGTTAGACAACATTCTTGCATGAAATGACATTAAAATGATCTGAAATGTTTTTATTTTTGGTACAAAACACAGGTACACAATTATAACGTACACTGTAAAAACATCCAAGTGCCTGCTTTGTCTGATTTTTTCAACGCATTTAGCTCCTAAGCATGTTTTGCACCTATAAGCATGGTACACCCTCTTAGCCTGGATGTGTTTAGCAGCAGGACATGTTTGATGGCTCAATATATGTAGGGTATATATGTATGGCCTTTAAGTTAAAATTTCCAAGGTTTTGATTTATATATATAGTTATTTTCTTATATATATAAGAACATATATATATATACCTTCTGGGTATGCCCGTGAAACTTGTGTACAAATGCTCCGAACTGTTGAGCACTGTTCCACACTCAGGCTTGTTATATATATATGTATATATATATATACACACACACACTGGACAAAAGAAGTGTCACCCCCTAACTCAGAGTAATAAAAGTAGGCAGATCTTGGGTAATTATAATGCCTGGTCTACTTATAATGTGACTAATGAGTATAAAACCGCTGTACCATGGGATTGTATTGTTGGTCTTGTAAATGTACAGCAAATGTTATTCCTGTCTTCCTCCAATATGGCAAGATACAGGCAATTATCTAACGGTTATAGGTGCAAGTTATTAACCTGAAGAGCAATGTCAGTATATCGATACAATTGGATTGTTTAGTCAGAACCGTGCAGAGGGTCTGGTCTCGGTATAGAAACACTGGATCAAGAGACAAATTGCCTCTGATGGGTCGTCCAAGAAAAACTACTGGCCGTGAAGACCGACGACTGATTTTGATGTCCAGGTTGTCAAAGTTCGACACTGCTTGTCAATCGACAACACAGTGGAAAAATTTCACACATAAGAATGTGTCTGTGAAAATTGCTAGGCGTCGGTTAGATGCTCATAGAGTGTACAGCAGGGTAGCAAGACTGAAACCTCTTATATCGTTACAAAACAGGCAACGTAGAGTGAACTAGGGTCAACAGGATCTGGAACTGGACAGCCCATGACAATTGGTCCTATGTATTTTTTTCTGATGAGTGTCGCTTTCGTCTGACCTCTGATGACAGACGGGTACGATGCTGGCGAACTGCTGGTAAAGCATTTGAACCACATGTACTGAATTTTCGAACCCGGAGCAGCATATTCATCATGGTGTGGGCTGCATCAGCATCCATGGCGTGGGCGAATTGATTGTGGTTGATGAAAACATGAATCACAAGAAATATATCGATGTTTTGGAGTCAGGCTTGCTACCGTCTATTACTAACATGTTTGGTGACACGAATTATCCATTTGTTCAACAGGATGACAATGCTCCTTGTCACAGGCCCAGAGCAGTTGATGATTGGTTTGACCAACAGGGCATTCGCAGGGTGATGTGGCCTGCCCAGAGTCCGGAAGCAAACATAATAGGAAATGTGTGGAATGATATGTCAAAACTTTTGACAAATGCCCGTCTAACCAGCAGAGAAACTCTGTTATATTCAGTGTTTCATGCTTGGGCCAGCATAAGCCCTGAACGCAACAGACAATTATATGAATCCTTGCCTCGTAGACTGGCACCTATTATTAAGTCACGTGGCTATGCCACTAAGTACTAATTTTGGACTTGAAACTGCATATTTTGGTAGAATGTATATTTTGTTCTCATTTTGTGATTTTTTGTGAAATTTGATGTTAATAAAATGATACCAGGAGCATATCATTCCACAGTCATTTATCTCCCCCATAGTATTGGCTCAGTAGGGGTGACACTTCTTTTGTCCAGTGTGTGTAT
>NW_019774188.1:0-12425 GCF_001039355.2 Lingula anatina
ATTTCAATGCTAAAGAACCAAATCACTCAGTTTTGCATTCATGTAGTAAAAGTAAAAACTGGACACTGTTGATATGTAGCCAATGCACATCCCCACACATCCACCCATAAGGACAGCCCCACCCCTATCTATATAACTGCTTGGGTGTTGATTTTAATGATAAATATTACACTAAAAATGTAAAATTCTGCTTTTATGCATGACTATTTAAAAGTATTGATATAATGAAATTTTTGATTTGATTTAAATGACTTTATTGGGTACATGATTATATACAAGAATTTTAAAAAAGCATAATAAAACAACTTACAACTAAGTGTACGACATCACTTTAAAATAATGCAAAAATAAGATTGTACCCAAAAGGGTTTGCCTAAAGGGTCAATGACCCATGAATGGACACCCCCAATGATATACAAATAATAAAATATATAAAAACTCTACTTAAGTACTAAAAACGACAATGTGAACATCTAAAAACGACAATGTGTACATCTGCAACGACCCACCCAAGTGCAAATGTTCTCGGGGTCAAAACGCTCCACCAGAAGAGTACTATAGTGCTCTCTGACGGATCGTCTAAACATTGATCTGCCAACCCCTGAACGTGTGCAAATGGGAAGGGCGTTCCAGATGGGAACAACGCGATTGAAAAAAGACCGGCAAAACGTTTCGGTTCTACAGAAGTTGGCACTGTGGATGATAAAATGATCTCCCCTTCTTTCTCTAAAATACAAAAATTTCGTATGATCAAGGTCAGTCCTGCCAATAAAACAACTATGCAGAAAGGTAACGTCTAAAATTTCTCTTCTATAAGCTAAAGGCAGCAAATTTAAAGCAACCAGTCTGTCTTTATAATTCATCTGGTTACCCAGTATATGTCTTGTGGCAGTTCGCTGCACCCTTTCTAGTTTTATTAAATTTTCTTTTGTAATGTGATCCCAAGATACCGAATTAAACTCAAGCTTTGAACGTACTAACGAATCAAAAAGAGGCTGCATTAACCTTGGGTTCCTATTTCTGTCAAACACTCGCCTAATAGTTGCCCATGTCTGATTTGCATTCTTAACAATGTTATTTATATGTGAATTAAAAGTCAACTCGCTACTAACGGTAACTCCTAAATCCCTTACGTCATGTACCTTTGTCAGCGCATGTCCAAGAATGTTATAATAAAATACAGTTGGATTGACCTTCCTCGTGACACTTAACAGCATACATTTTTTAGCATTCAGTTTCATTCCCCACCTATTACACCACTCTACTACCTTCTCAAGATCCTCCTGGAGGGCCAAACAATCAGCCAGAGAGCTAATTAATCTATGCATTTTTGAGTCATCAGCAAAAAGAGACATAGTTGTGAACCGGTCAACAACATCAGGTAAGTCATTGACATAGAGTAAAAACATCAGTGGCCCCAAGATTGATCCTTGTGGGACTCCAGAAGTTACATCACTAGTATATGAGATTTCACCATTTAAGCATACTCTTTGCTGTCTTCCAGTTAGATATCCGCTAAACCAGTTTAATAATTTACCATTTATCCCAAAACTACGCAATTTATGAACCAAAAGTTGATGAGGCACGACGTCGAATGCCTTACTAAAATCTAAATAAATGACATCAATCTGCTCTCCTCTATCCAAATTCTCCCCTATTGAATGTAATGCTTGTACTAGTTGAGTGCCAGTTGAACGTTGTGCACGAAAACCATGATGAGCATCATTAAATTTAGGTAGGATTAGTTCGGTCAGTTTAGTGTGGATCAGTCTCTCCATAACCTTGGAAATAGTACATAACAAAGATACTGGCCTGTAGTTTTCAACCTTACCCTTTTTACCCTTCTTAATCACAGGCGTGACATTTGCCAACTTCCAAATATTAGGCAGCTCACCAGTCAACATACAACGCACAAGAGTCACTTAATGATGCGGCACATTCCTTCAATAGTTTTGGCGGAATTCCATCAGTACCGTTAGCTTTGTTTACGTCAAGACCTAAAAGACAATTTAACACCTCTTCGGTCGTAAATTCAAAACATTCTAACCAAGGTTCGACCACCATGTCAATATCTGGCAAAACTGTATTGTCATTAGAAAAAACGGCAGTGAAGTAATCATTAAACAATTTGGCTTTAACACCGCAATCAACCCCCTTCACACCATTGTAACTGATAGATTTCGGTATCCTATCAGCATTTACTTTATTGTGGTAAAACGACCAAAAGCGCTTCGGATTGGACCTTGACTCCCTACCTAGTGCTTCGATATATGTTTTATAACTAGCACGTGACTTATCCCTCAACCTATTTCTCAAAAATCTATACTTATTCCAAGCTGTTACTTTACCATCCCTTCTAGCTTTACGCAACGCTGACTTCACTCTATTTGACAAATGCTTTATCTCTCTCGTAACCCACCAAGGTCTACCTTGGATGATGGAGGGAGAAATATGAAAGAGACAACCATAGCCCCTTTTTTTCATTCAGATGGCAACATCAATGCCAACTTGATTAAGGTAATAGAGAGCCTTATAATAAGGCCAGCAGTGCAGTCTTCTTAAATGGCAGCATAGGGGAATGGTTTAGGACAGCAGTAGGAGTCAGACAAGGATGTTTGCTTTCACCCACCCTCTTCAACATCTTCCTTGAGAGAATCATGACCGACGCACTGGAACATCATGGCGGAACTGTCAGCATTGGAGGCAGGACAATCACTAACCTGCGGTTTGCCGATGACATTGACGGACTGGCCGGGGAAGAACAGGAATTGGCAGACTTTGTAGCAAACCTGGATAATACATAAGCAGCATTTGGTATGGAGATCAGTGCAGAGAAGACCAAACTGATGACAAACAGCAGTAATGGCATCAGCACTGACATCAGAGTGAGAGGAGAGAAACTTGAAGTGGTCAATAAGTTCAGGTATCTCAGGTATCAGACGAAGGATCAGAACCAGAAATCCTGTCAAGGATAGCGCAAACAACAGCAGCGATGAAGAAATTGAAGACCATCTGGAATGACAGGAGAATTACACTCAACTCAAAAATCAGACTAATGCGCGCCCTGGTGATTTCCATATTCCTGTATGCATGCGAGTCATGGACAATGACAGCTGAGCTGGAAAAGAAAGTAAAATCTGTAGAGATGAGATGCTTTAGAAAGATCCTTGGAATCACGTACTGAGACCACATCACTAATGAAGAGGCACAGAACAGAATCAAGCAAGCCCTTGGTCCATATGAAGATCTTTTGTCTATTGTGAAAGGACGGAAACTGAAGTGGTATGGCCATGTTTCACGATCACCAGGACTTGCCAAGACAATCCTGCAAGGCACAGTACAAGGAGGCAGGAGAAGAGGTAGACAGAGGAAAAGATGGGAGGATAACATCCGCGAGTGGACAGGCTATGGGAAGGACGGATGATCGAGATGGATGGAGAGCACTGGTTGCCAGTTCATCTGTTGTGCCCCTACGGTCGCAGACTATGGGACAGATAGATAGATAGATAGACTGTTGGAATACTCAGAATGCGCTTGAATGATGAGTGCACTTTCGGCTTTATTATCTCTCAAAAGCAGTTCGAATGTAGTTGGAAAACTAGGAATATTTATAATGCTCTAAGAAGGCAGTAAGAATATTTAGAATATGCTTTGAACGGATCAGTAGCGTAGTTCGATTGCTGGCAACATTAATATTTCTGCTTATCCGAGGCACATTCGAAAAATTCTGGCGGGATATAAAATCCCCGTCACACTAGAGGCGGAATGATTAAGAATGGCGTCTGAAATACAATTCTTTGTGCATTCCAGGATATTCGAAGAGCATTCTAAAAACATTCTAAAATTTTGAGTGCATTCCAAATGTTTTACCCATTCTTGTGGCCGGCTGGAATGTTTTTGTCATGTCAAAAACTGTCGAAATGCATTCCAAGGGGAAATTTATCGCAATATCCCTACAATATCCCAACTACATTCGAGCTGCATTTGAGGTGTATTATACCTGGAATGTGCAAGAATCATTTCAGGTGGGTTCGATGTGCATTCTTAGTATTCCAGAGGCATTCTTACAAATACGTAATATTTTATGATAATTTGTAATTCCCTCCTGAATATGGTACGAATTTATTAATTTAGTAATTCCGGCTTGATTCCTACTGATATCGAATAAGTTTGACGGGGACTCTAAGTCACTTGTCAGACTATTCCTCTTATGTGATCAGAATGTTTCGAATGCTGTCGGAATGCCGTGAGAATATTTAGAATGCAGTCATAGTGTAGTTAGAGTAATGTTCAAATGCCATTCGATATATTTCGACTTGGAAGGCATTTCGAAAGTTTTTGACATGACAAAAACATTCGGGATGCCACAAGAATGGGTAAAAATATTTAGAATGCACTCGGAATTTTTAGAATGCTCTTGGAATATCCAGGAGCGTACAAAGAATTGTCTTTCCGACGACATTCTTGCTCATTCCGCCTCTAGTGTGACGGGGGCATTATAGAACTACTCCACACCGCGGAAAAAAAAAACAATCGGAGCCGTTCTCATTATAAGAAATCGGTAAATTAATTTTCATTATTTTTACTATGAATAAACAACATACAGTGTAAGCAGAGGCGCAGTCCGCAATGGTAAACAGAATGAATATCAGGCCTACCCAACTACCAGACTCGGCATCGAATGATCCTGAATTCACCGGTAGATCAGACCACACTACCCGTTTTCAAGGTGTGAGTCAGTACGCATTACACAGTATCATACCCTGAACAAATTTTGAGTGGTGATGCAATGCTTTTCAACCCCGCTGAGAATCGTCAAGGCAAGAGCGCTGTCGCGTCTAATACTGTGAAATGCGCACTGATACACACCTAGAAAACGGGTACTGTGGTCTGATTTGCCGGTGAATTCAGGATCATTCGGTGCCGAGTCTGGTGGTTGGGTAGGCCTGAATATGTTGTGTTCAGTCTACTCGCAACTCAGGATTGTGCAGATTAAACTTCTGGCAGCAAATTTCGAGGAGGATTCGCATATCACTCGGCTTGGTTTGTGCAGGTGCGAAACCCATCATAAACATCCGTCTTTTGAAATAAAAGATTTAGAATGGTAAAATGAGTTAAACACCTCAGATATTATTTATTATACTAAAAGGCTATTTTATTGTGCAAATAAGTGAAAAGTATTTTACTTCTCGAAATTTAATGGAATCTTCAGACTTTCACTTGCCTCTGTATTGGATAATATGACGTCAGAATATGGCTGACATCTAGCGGTATAGAGTAAAAAAAATGCACTTCAACGACTCTCATAAAAAGTTGCTACAATAAACTTTGACGAAACTTGACAATTATATTTCTTATTAAAAAAGCCACATTTTGCTTACTTTACTAAGATACGTTGTTTCTAATAAAGGAGATATATCACATTGTCACAGTGTTGCTACGGCCCAAAATTGACCCGTTGGCCGACTTCATCGAGTTCTATCTCATTCATGTCTGCTTCCTTGCAAGTAAATCGCACACGTAAAGACGCGTAGTGAACTCTGCTACCACTTCTTGATTTTTCACAAGCACGTATGAGGGAAATTAAGGGCAATTCATGAATTTCTGCGATAGTTACACATTTTGCAAAATTTCGACCGCGACGTCATCTCAGCGCACGCGCTCCGTTCTGAATATTCTCCTACGCGCAACCAGTTGCCATATGACTGTATATGTTGACTTGACAACGGATCAACCTAATTGTAAACAGAAACACTCTGAGAAAGATATAAGCAGGCCCACATATTTTGGAATGGGTTCTTTTAAGAATATCAATTGGCTTGGTTCATTTTGAATGTTAAACAATGAATCTTTGTTTGCATAAGACTAAAGTGTGTGTAAACATCTAATTTTGCCGTAATTTTACCTTATGTCGTTTTTTTGTTAGTCCTAGCAAATCTGGATCCGGTTTCATCAAGGCTGGATAGCGTTATCCCATGGGTAAAAATGGCTACTGTCCTCTCAGTAGAACTATCCAGAGGATAATGCGTTTCATCAACAGTGGATAGCGTTATCCAGGGGATAAATCAGCTTATCCAGAGGATAGAGTTGCCCGCTCGAAATAGGTGAGACAAATCTGCTATCATGTTATTTTAATTTTTAAAAATGTTTAAAAACCATCAAAAATGGCGAACCTGCTTGCTTTGTGAGTAAATCCTATTAGATTTCACAGGCGTAGAATGATCAGAAAGATAATTTTAGATGGTGTGTGTTTGATTTTGATGCGTTATGTGATACCAGGCCCGTAGCCAGGGGGGTTCGGGGGGTTCGAAAGAACCACCCCTTTTGCTGGGAAAAGGTCCACTCTGGGTAAAATTTTATCTAGGTACATGACGTTTTTATGGAAAAAGGTCCACTTTTTCAGAAAAAGAACCCCCCTTTTGAAATTGCTGGCTACGGGCCTGGATACTGAATCAATATATCACATAACAGACTTTATCAAAGTTGAAATCGCACCTGCTACGAACAGAACCCATGCCATCTCCGTGAGAGACCAATTATCTTTTATTTTACTAAAACATACCTGTTCAATAGACGAAAAAATGGGGCTATCAGTTTTTTTCACCACTGGGTGGCGCGCGTGTTTTAGTTGGGGTACTTTTGCGCATGCGCGTACTTTCTCGTGTGTTTGCAGTTTCATTTTTAATCTGACGCTGTAAATATCGCTCTAAATAATGCCAGGATACTGTTGTGTTCCGGAATGTACATCGTCAACAGCAGATCATTCTTTTCCGAAACACACAAAGCTGAGTTACCAGTGGAGAATTGCCATCAGGAGGGTTGAATCTACATCAAAAACACTATGGAAACCAAAGGCACGTGACAAAGTCTGTTTCCTCCACTTTCGTGAGGAAGATTACACTTCTACGTAAGTTGTACTTGCTGTTGTCGCTTTTAGTATTTATAATAAGTTTGTCAACTTATTTATTAGGTCTTTGTTATCGATGTTTAAGTAATTATGTTGTTTAACGTGCTTAGAATGTTAATTTTTAAGACATTCTTCACCTAACATTATGTAGCGATTTGGGGGAGAAAACACTCTACCGACTAAGCTACCGAGCCCGGGTCAACCCCGACCAGCCACTACAATTATTTCTTCGTTTTTATGTGATAATACATTAGGTTTTTTAAAGGCCACGTTTTCAAATTAGGACAACTTGATTTTTATTGTATTAATAATCGTTATGTGCACTCCTTTTGCAGATGAGAGAAAAAGACTGAAGCCAGGAACGATATACCATATCCATATTTCCATTTATTAATTCGCAAAGTATGAGATCCGATGAAGTGGAGGTAAATATAACGCTTGATATAATAACAGATTTATAAATAAAATGTTTCTTTTTATTTGTATAATTATCTGTCTTAATACTAGAAATACGAGAGACGGACTAAAGGGGACAAGAGACAGTCAGATCTGCGTCATTTCTGTCATCTACACAGAATTTATGTGTTAATTAACAATGAAGTATTTTTCTTTGTGTAATTTATTAACTTATGTATTTATTTTTTGTTGTATCCTATATAGGATGAGTCTCAAGCAGATGAAGCAGTGGCAGACAAACATGAAGACTGCCCTGGTGAGAGCCAAAAAGAAAGTACAGCTTCCCAGTGTGATATCACTACACCATCAGACACAAGAGAAAGCATCATGCTGTACCAGAAAAATGCAAAGGCTGTCCAGTATCAAACTGGATTTAGTCATATTGAACATTTCATGTTGTTTTTCAATGGCCTTGGGCCAGCAGCTCACCACTTGAATTTCAAATGTTTGTCACCAGGGCCAATGTTTTTTGATCATTATGAAACTGAGACAAGCCTTTGGCGATTATTTAGCTCTCCGTTTCAAGCTATCGGTAACAACGGTGTCAGAAATAATAAGCGCATGGATCAACTTTGTTTTTCCAGCTCAGTGAAATGAACATTTGGCCAGAACGTGACATTGTTGACGACTATATGTCTGTAAATTTTAAGAAATATGAAGTATTGATTTCATGGGTAAACAACAGTGACTGGCATAATTTGTCCTTGTGTTGTCTTTCGGTTGCATTCAAAATATCACCAAACCTAAAAATGATAAAATTGAATTAGTGAGATAGGTTTTTTTACTGTTCTTTTCAATTTGTATTCAAAATGCAAAATGAAATTGTACATTCATAGCATTAAATGTTGACCTTCAAACCATGATATATCATCTCAAAACTTGTATTTCTGTATTATAATGCAACTACAGGTATATATAGTAGCTCAAGCTAGGACATGATATTGATACAAGACATTTGAACAAATAAAAAACAAGCAAACTTATTTTCGTTTGCACACCTACCTCGATGCTGTTATTCTCCATGATCTTTCTTCATGCCACACTCGACTTTTACTTTGGCCTCTACTTCTGTTTTCAAGTTCGGACACTTCCTTCTCTGTGACCTACCAACATCAATGCAATTATGAGGGAGTGAAAAAAAAACAATGATGCTAACAAAACGATGCTAACATTCTTGGCAAACACTGTTTTGATTGTCTACCTCATCTACACTTAGTTATGTCAACTGTCATTGACATAAAACACGCATCAACCCTCGTTTCTCCTTTACAAATTTGTGTTGACACAAGTCATGTGTTTAATGTCGGACCTGGTACACGAAATTTGATTACCGAAACGAACGGTCCTTTATCGACTAGGAGTGCCTACAATAAACATATTTTAAACATAAATACCTTCATTATATACTTCGAATATGGAAATACGCAATGACAATATCATTATCTTGAAATATAGTAAGTAGTGCGGAACTAGCCGCCGCTTACACCTGGCTTTTGACAGGGAGCTCACACAGAAACCCATATTTTACGGGAAGATTCGAGCGCGAAACCTTCATTATTAATGATACAATTGACACATTTATAAGTAAACACACTAACCTTTCTACCAAATCCTGTTTCTTTCCTTGGAGGCTCCTCTTTCAACTAGTTGAAGTTTTAACTTCGCCACCGTTTACTTCCCATACATGCCATTTCTACACGGACGCGAAAACGAGGCTATCTTTAATAACCACTATTACCCCAGCGCCCTCTTTAGGACAAACGGCTCCGCGTATAGCCCCATTCTACAATGCTATTGAGAAATCAAGCGTGCCAAGTCAACCATTTTGTTAGAAATTAAGTATGTCATGACCTTGCCCTTCAACTACAAATCTGTGTAAACATTGCATGAGGCACGCTAATGCAATGTGAGGTGTTTTTGACACTGACACTAAAATATCGTGTAAGATTTTTTTTATTATTATTTTAATAAATGTACCATCTTGGATTATACCTAGAATATTGTTATATTTCCCAAATATGGTATACACCACTTTTTTGTAAGCAAGTATCATGGCTTTTATAATGTTTTAACAGCCAACTGGGTTTGGAAATGTACTTTTTCCAAATATGGTATTGGGTATATTTTTTTAACTACTAGATTACTATCATGCTGTTTATCCAGCTTTTGTGAAACACACATTTATACAGGAGATTACTGTCCAGAGAAAGTTAAAAGATTTATACCATGGATAGCGTCATCCATAGGATAGCATATCTAGCCATGATGAAACCGGGCCCTGATGTTTTTTTTCTTTTTTTTTTTTTTTTTTTTTTTTTACCTTTTCTTATGTTTGGCCATGTCCCGTTCGGACATTTTGTGCAAAGGCATGCTGAGGGTGTGCCTTGTTCCCAACATTCCTTAGGTCTGTCAGGGGCGTAACCATTGAATTCTTCGCACCAGCATGTCGTTTCATTATCCTGAGAAAGAAACCAATTTGAACAACCTAAATTTACTTTTGATTGCTATCATAGGATATACGCCTGTCCCGTCATGGAATGATGTATAATTGTACTTTTAAAACACGTGGCATGGTGTGTTTTCTTTGTTATCCTTATCCAATTGCTGCCTTTTCTATATACGTTTAAGAGTTCTATTAAATTGGTTTTGTTTGACACAATAAGGTCGTTTACAGAGGGTTGCACTGATTAAAGGACAGTGTGATGTAAAATGGTTTATTTGTTTTATTTGAAGACTAACCTTAATCTGTATGATTATATTTGAGATCACGTTCCGAGATAAGCAAAATAGGTCAAGTTGTGAGTGGTTCTAGTTCAAGTTGTGAGTATTTACTAATTTATTCAGATTTTCAATGTACCAGTTATCAACTTAACGTTTAATACTATAATAAGTATGGAATATAGTGTTAACACATTTCTGAAACGTTTGCGTCTTACACCAATATTTTATACGCTGCTCTTAATGACACAAGGTATTTGACCGGTGTCGAGTTACAAATTCAATCTTCATATTCACTTAATTCACATATTCAAGTGTAGTGTGGATGTGTATGTACGTCATGTTTTCAAATTTACAAGTTCATGGCGGATATAAAAACATGTATAATGCATCTTGTTCGTAAAGCCACACAACATTCATCATTTTGACACTCCGTCATTACCTTTGTCGCATTTATAGTTTGTCCTTCATCAGTACACTTCACACGTTTCCAGTGTTCCCCTGTAAAAAAGACATATTCACAAATACATTTTGCTTTTATTTCTGATATATGCGACGTTTGCAGCACATCACGGTTAGACGCTTAGTATTGTTATTTTATACTGAGGTAGAGAGTTCGCATTTCATCCCTGATAAAAATCTATTTTTGCAAAATGTAACAAAATATATAATGTCGATTACCATAATTAAACCCTTATTATAAACGAATTGGTTTATAATTATTTATCAGTTGTTATCAGTGATATATGCCGGTGTACCATGAAAATCTGACTCCCCTAGAATGTGACTCCCCAGTCAGATTTTCATAATGAAAATCTGACCCCCCTATGAAATTTTGACTCCCCCCGAAAAAAAAAAACATTCATAAATCTCATTTAATTTGAGTAAATGACTGTGATCTTGTAGTATGCATGGACACGTTTTGTTAGTTTGCAGGTGAAATTTTCATGAAAAAAATAAAAAGTAATAAAATATTTGTATTTTACCACCCAGGGACTCCCCTATGAAAAAGCTATTTATTTGACATTTGATGACCAATTAACAGCTTTCCTTTTAGAATACTTAATGAAGTTTATATTGGAAGTACTTGAAAAATTGATGGTAAAAAAAATTGGGTGAAAAAAATAAAAATGAGAAAAAAAATTATATCCCAACACCCAATGACTCCCCTATGGAAAAGCTATTATGATATTTGATGATCATTCTGACATCTTTTCTTTTAGGATACTTTATGAAGAATATATAAAAAGTATTTTCATTTTCATATGCCTTGGATTTGGACTCCTATGGACTCTCATTAGGGAAAGGCCCCATTTTATATTTGCTGTTGTTTTTCCCATTTTTCCCAAAGCTGAATGGAAAATGGGGATTGATGATTTTAAATGGATAATAAATTTGCATTCTTGTAACAGTAGGATTTAGACTCCCCTTGTCTTTCAATTATTTCCAATATAAATATTTCCAATATAATTTTTCACCCAATATTTTACCATCAAACTTACAAATATTTCCAATATAACCTTCATAAAGTAAAAGTAAAGGAAAGATTTTGAAATAACCATCAAATGTTAAATAGATAGCTTTTTCACGGGGGAGTCACTGTGTGATAAAATGCACATCTTTATTTTTTATCCACCCAATAGTTTACCATCAAACTTTCAAATATTTCCAATATAATCTTCATAAAGTAAATTAAAAGGAAAGATGTAGAAATGATCAACCAATATCAAATGAATAGCTTTTTTATAAGGGAGGCAATGGGCAGTTAAGTGCACATTTTTAATTTTCTTATTTTTTCATGAAAATTTTCACCTGAAAACTAAACAAGGCAGCAAAGCTGTCAAATGTACAGACAAAAAAAGAAAATAATGATGCAAAATAGGTCATTTTGCCAATTTTGATGCAATAATAAATAATGCTTATAATAGCACTGTTAGTCAACACTGAATTTTAATCATGCACAACAGGTAACATGGTCAATAACAGGAGCTGACCCAGAGATATTTTCTGACAGTATTCCAAAGTATCTTTGTTGATCCATCCTCTATTTTGATGATCTTCCAACAGAAAAAAAAATAAATATCAGTCAATATAAACTTAAAAATCCGAACGTCTTCCGGAAGCTGACCCAGAAGATGGTCTCAATCCATCCCTTCAATAAGATTACAGTATCAGGACCATGAGAGACCAAAGTCACATGATGAAAGTCTCAATATTTGAAAAATGATGACAGTGCATAAAATAATATTACATAATGTTTGAAAACATAAATAACATACAACTGCTTATGTGGAAATACAGAAAATGTGCAGAGCTTCAGGCGGTTAAATATCACAAATGCAAG
>NW_019774189.1:0-16301 GCF_001039355.2 Lingula anatina
ACCGTCTAGGAGGAGAAGCGGTAACGGTAACATGGCCACGGAGCCGGCGGAGCCGCAGGAGCCGGCGGAACGGACCGGACGGGACTAAAACCATGTGTACCACCAGCGCTAACGCTGGTGGTACAATAAATTAAATACATTAACAGTTTCATGTAATATTATTATAACTGAGGCATCTGAACAATGATTTTCCCAATCATGGATATAACTTCATTTCAATGTCTAAAATGAAATTTGGCCGTGAAATCACCACTCTGATGACACAGGCTTAAAAGTTTTTTCAAACTCATATAGGCCTCTGTAGCCCTTTACTCATCTGTTTATTAAATTTTAAGTTTGTAGTTTAATCAAAAAATATTTTGTGGACACTGCAGGAAACTATTTTTCACGTCTCTGAAACTGATAAGTTTCCTCTTACCGTAAATGCAATTGCTTAGCAAGGACGGTGTCCGCCTCTCCGTGGCAACAGTTTACAACTGTGGCACCCGCTTTTGATAATGTTTGCAGAATCTGCACATCCACCAGGGTCGGGGGTACAAAGTGATCCTCCAGGTCTTGCAGGTGCTTTTCGCCTCTGCAGACATCAGATATATCTTGAAGATACTGGATAGATTTTACAGATCTCGACCTCCATGTCGAGAATTTATACCTGGAAGTGTTGCGCCCAGTGCCCCTGCAGCCATCAACGAAAAACACTAGGTTAATTCCCTTTACTTTGAGAATTTTTATCAAGTCTACGAAGTACTGGTCGTAGACCGCATATTCGCCTCCTAAAATCCCAATAAATTGGTTTGATTGCTGCAGTGCAAGAACCTTGTGAATTGCTCCTACAACAAAAGCTCGGAAAGCGAGGTAATCCACAAGGATTTCAATTCCTTTTTTTTCACGGGCTATCTCAACCAAGTCCAAATAGTGTGTAGTTTCAGAATGACCAAGGCAGTATGCTAATAGTCCGTGGACGCCCATATTTCGAATGGATACCACACGCGTGTTTTCAAAGGATTGCAGACAATCACGTGACAACTGACTTACACCGGTTACATCAGCCCAGAGCTGGTTTAGTGAACATTATTTCCTTTACTACTAGTTCAAGCCTCGTTTCCAAGGAGGCTTCTATCTACACTCACAGAAAGGGGCTGGAAACCGAGGCAACAGAAATCGGATTAAATGATGTTCATACAATTCTGGTCAAGTTATATTCTGTTAAAACTGTCAGAACAAAATATTACATGGTGAAATTGCATTGCTTACCGGAGTACATCATGGAATGTCTGGGCTATATATTGATTTCACGTAGTATTCTGTAATTTTACTAGCTAACACCTAAATGGCACCACACAAAACGGACTTAAACATGAGTTTTAGACGTTGGAGATGTTGGCCAGGAAAGTAAGTTGATAAAAAAAAAGTACTTTAAGTTTTCCATCAGCATACGACAGTTCCTCCCTCAAAAGTAAAGTCCGGCAATTGGTATTCAATTTCAAACATCCACAAGTGATGCCAGGATATAATGCCTAGGAGAAAACCTGGCGGTACTTCAGGTGCATTATCAAGTCATAGAACGGAATTGCAGCAACATTGTATATATCCAAATGCGTGAGTTCAAGATTTCTAGTTTAGAGCTCGGGATTTATGTTCCCTAATCGGATACTCCTGATGAGATCACGGGTGTTGAAATGGTATCTGGTCTTTTTCTGTTTTTTAGAGTTAGGTTATATCAAAAAGAACATTGTTGCAATATACCCTTTTCAAAAGTTTTCAAAAAATTAATTGTGAAACTTGGGCAAATAATACAATAATAAAATGAATAATAATAATTATTCTGATTGGACAGTCATCTTATTGTTGTGCATTCTGATTGACCAAAAACATAGATCACATCATAGGCTAATATTGTTTGGTGCCAGAAATACGTAGATACCGCATTTTATCAGACTCTGAATTTCTGTATTCCATGCTTATATATATATATATATATATATATATATATATATATATATATATATATATATAATATCATACATTACAAAATTATTAAATCATACAGAACAGAAAATATAAAAGAAAACAATATGAACTGTGAAGTTGTAGTACCTGAATTTATTCATTTTGTAGCGAAATAATGAAACAATTGTTTCTGTTATTATTAATGACTGGGGTAAATTATTGGCACAGAATACTACAATAAAACAGATTTTAATCATATGCCACCTCTCCATGAAAACCAATTTCAATTTAATTATATCTATTCATTCAAGGAAGTANGCTACATAGTCCGGTCTGAATGTGAGTATCAGCCTTTCATAATCACCCAATATTTATTTCTTTCCAAACATTTTGTCATCCATTCATTCTTTTATTTTAGATAGCTCTACCAAAAACTTCTTTAATTCTTAAATTGTTAGTGAACTTTTTGTTGAAAATATATCAAACTCAGAGTAAATTATTTGAATATCTTCAAGCACCTGGTATCAAATAGTTTACAAAATCTACCAAATAACTGTGATACATTCTAACTGCTATTTCACTTGAAAAATTACCATGATGAACAGTGGGATAAAAAGAACTGATGACCATGTATATACAACCTGAATCAATTCACATGTACATCTATGTAGTTCCGATAACATCATTCTCAAGTTGATATCCACGTATAAACCACGTTCAAGCAGCACCATTTGTAACTACAACCCTACAGACTAATGACAGCCAGTGCTTCATGTAAAAACTAGGACAAGGAGGCCTGACAGCATATCTGGATTATATTTGAGTCACCTTTATCTAACTTGGTCTGGCTCACATTATAAGAAAAAAATGTTCTACTAGCACCCCCTTTAGCTTAACTTTATCTTCCAAACTAGTAAATTCAGAAAATGAAATCAAATAAAAAGTCTAAACGAGCAACTGGAACCCAATACTGGTTTCCCCTCAATTCAGCTTAATATTCAATGCTTTATAAATTATGTGCTAGCTTGCTCAAATAGTTAAAAGATAATCAGATTCATTACATTTGAGAACAGTTTGAACACAGACTAACTACCTCAGTCACAGTTACTTGTACAAATTTAAATATTCTTGAGCTTCTTCCTCACATATACACCATACTATTATGCACCAGTAGTAATATCTAAAGTAAATATAACATCATTTGAATTTATGGGTTAAAATGAGCATTTCCTTAACAGATCCACAAATATCATATAAAGATACTACTCATATAAATATACTAGTTTTCTTTTTCCACTGAAAAATGGTTTACATGCTTTAAAAGCAGATCATTTTAAATGATAAATTAAAATTAAATAAGAAGGCTAACTTATTTCTTTTAACATTAAACTTTTTAACATTTTAATGTTGGAAAGGCAAATCCATTAAAATGTTGATTACTCTCTGGTTCCTAATTGCCATACATGTACGGGCATTCATTTGGACAAAAAATTCCACACTGTCTGGCCTTATTCAAGACTGTACGCTTATTAAAAATCTAAGTTTCCCCAGACCTATTCGTACACCACATACGTATATTGACCCATTTTAACACTCAAGCGAGATCCATCATGGCAGCACCCTGTGTTTACTCTGGATTGTGACCAGTGAGATTGTGACAGCAGTGCATTTCAGGACATATACGCAATCACATCCAGTCACACTGTACTACTATTCCAAATCGTATAGCAATAAGGAACCAGAGAGTAGCCCCATTTTTTTTCCTGATCTGTGGTCCACATCTACCTCAACTGAATTCTTCTAAATTCAACTGAAGCCTTTATGCTTACTATAATATTTCCCTCTCCTTTTGACCACCTACTTCATTTTTGTACCATGCTTTTAACAAAATGTTATCAGCTCAAACACTGCCCATTTTCTTTTGAACTCTCAATACTGTCCTTAACAGCCGTGTAATTTAAAACATTTATCATCAGCTTAGGCTGATGGCATAAATATTCTGTAGAATGTATTTCACAAACTCTACATAATTTTGACTATCACTTTTCTTATTTCTTTTCAAATCAAATTTTGCAATAGCATCTTCAGGCCCGTAGCCAGCAATTTCAAAAAGGGGGTTCTTTTTCTGAAAAAGTGGTCCTTTTCCCATAAACACATATAATACCTAGTTCAATTTTTACCCAGAGTGGACCTTTTCCCAGCATAAGGGGCGGTTCTTTCTAACCCCCCGAACCCCCCCTGGCTACGGGCCTGATCTTTAACAACAGATTTACACAGTGACATTTCGACAGCTGCAATGATGGTAAACCTCCCATTATCTCAAACTGGCTCAGTGGAGTGCAAACATAAACTGGTACAACAGCTCACACCCACCTGAAGGTGAACACAATGGGTGCATAACAGAGCTTAATATGCGGGGATGGCGATCTTTAAACTAACCTACCTGTACCTATCAACTATCATTTAGAAAAACCCAATACTATGTTCCACATAAATTCCCTGGGTTGCTATTTAAGCATTGGTGATGAATAGTCTACACATTTCAGGCTGTGAATTCCCTTCCTAAATATTAGGTGTTTTAACTGAAACAATAACATGAAAGAACCAACAGATATACAATTTTGGGAAATGAACGTAAATGTTGGCAACCCAGCACTTGTAGCATGAAACATGATTAATATATTATTTTTGATCCCCTCAAAGATCACTCCCTGCTGTTATTTCTCTACATAGATTTGATGACTTTGATAAATTGATATGACCAGATGTCTTGGTTGTAACAGCAGGTTAAAGGTTGATGCCTTCTTCAAAGACCATGCTGAGAAAGAGTATCTTGTTCTATGACTAGGAATTGGTTATTTTGAGCCCCATTCAAACCAGCTTCAAATAACTATTGTTGTGACTCTTAAACACATCATTTAATCACCAGGAACTCAATTGTCTGAGGCACAGCAATCTCTCCATTTCAACCCATTCTCTGCACAGGGAGAGGCTAATACACATCCCATATCTGTAAAATAGATTCCATTGTGTGACACATAGCAAATCACTTCAAACCAGTCTTATAAAAGGTTTTGACTGCAATACTAACACTATATTAGCTGAGGTACTGTGTGTATTGCTAATGTCTATTTTGCTCCGCTGTTCTGTGCTGTATGCTTTGTTCTAAGGCCATAGGTGTCAACCATTCCTTTGGTATTGCTTTTTCTATGAATGGAATACAGGAGCTCACATAGGCTAGTCTGTTTACCCAGCTAGGGATGTCTTTACCACACAGAATCTAAAAAAAAGAGAAATATTGTTAATGAAAAATATATAATTGGTCACTCTTCAATATTCTTAAGATGCAGAAAATGTCAAAAGATCACTTTTACATAGCTAATTAGTTCAACAATGAGACTTTTAACATGCTTAAGAATTAAATTTTGAGAAAACCAGTTGACACTGCCCTGTGGCATTCATGCATAGCTCCTATTTGCTGCTGAAAATTTCTGATATTAGGTAAGGTAGTAGAAAACATCAAGAGATGGCAAGTAGCACTTTCACCCTAAAATCACTGAACAGATATGATATCATCAGCCAAATGACCATGCTTTTTCTGAATACCAATAATGTCCATGGACATTATATGAAAATATTATCAGTTTAATACATGATAGTAGTTTTTAACCTGATCTTGGCCAACAGGATATATTACCTTAACAACATAATCACCACCAATTTTAATCATACTACTAGACTGTTACTATGGATATACATAATCTCTAACAAGCAGAAGCTTTCAGACCCAAAAGTCCCAGCATGAAAACAATGTTTGTGAAAAATTCACAAATACTGCCAAACAAGAGACTAAAGAACTAAATGGTATACAAATAACTTTCTGAGTGAGAAGTAATGATGTTTTAAGCAGTGGACTTCCAAATGCTTACCTGTACAAGAGCTGATGAAAAATGATTGCAATTTTTGTTTAGGAGGTGATACTGGTCACCCTTATATTCGTTACCAAGCTGTTCAACAATTTTCTGAATATCTTCTTGTGTGAAATCTGTAGAGCCAAGCCGGATTGTTTCTCTAGAAACAAAATAAAAAAATCAAGTGAAAAGTGAGGTTTTTCATATATGAATAATAAATGAAATGATTGTTACAGAACTGTTCAATCCACTTCATAATCTATATCTAGCTGTCATAGCATCTGTATACACCTGCAGTAATATTTAACAGTGGTAAGACAAATATGCTAAGAAATGATGGGTTTATATATATATATATATATATATATATATATATATATATATATATGTGTGTGCCTGTGCATATTGGGAAAGGATAGAAGCACATGGCAAAATCCATATTTTGTTTTAAAAGGGATTAAAGTGAAGTGTTGGAAGTGAAATTGGAAGATTTCCTTGGTGAACCACTAGTGCATCATCGCCATGCATACATCCATCCATACATATCCATTGGTGCAATACCAATAGCCTGCTGGACTGAATGTCCATGCCACAGCAGTACAGCATGTAAGACTAATCAATAAACAAATTAGCCAACAGTGTCTCCATACTGGCGTCCACCATTAGGTGCAAAAACCATAAAATCAAGTAACATGTTCAAATTGGATTTGGTCAATCAACAGACTAAATGTCATTATCATGATTATATAAATACTGACAGTCAATGAAAATTCATCATTTATTTGCCAAATAATATTTTAAGTTCCTTTGGCACATTAAGAAAATAACAGTTTTCGTGTGAAATATGACCCATTAATTTATTCAGTCACACAAGGTGAAATAAAAGTCAGAAAAGATCATTAAAAAAAAGATCATTAAAATGCAAGGTCATGTGATCAAATCTCTTTGGTTCTGCCCAGCCTCTAGCATCCTCAGGGCCCGCAGTCGCTCTTCCAGTGTCAGACGTGGCATCACAAAAGTTTTTTGTCATGTGTCATACTAGATTTGGTGACTACCTTAAATTTTCGTGTGAAATATGACCCATTAATTTATTCAGTCACACAAGGTGAAATAAAAGTCAGAAAAGATCATTAAAAAAAAGATCATTAAAATGCAAGGTCATGTGATCAAATCTCTTTGGTTCTGCCCAGCCTCTAGCATCCTCAGGGCCCGCAGTCGCTCTTCCAGTGTCAGACGTGGCATCACAAAAGTTTTTTGTCATGTGTCATACTAGATTTGGTGACTACCTTAAATAGGGTTAATTAATCACCATATATTGGACTTGATTAATTCACACCAATCAGGAAAAACACATTTTGTAACAGCTGATCACAAAATCAGCTGATCACAATATCACTGAAGCGGAAATTTTAAACATCCGAGTGGTCAGCCCACTCTTTTATGACCAAACAAATGCATTTGTACTCGTTTATATGGTTGGAATGGATTCTCAGTAAAAGGACAAGAGTACAAAAGTACAAGAAAGTTTTCTGATGCGTTTTCATTGACTGTCAGTATATATTCTCTTTGGTTCTATGCTGCAAACATGTTAAATAAAGCTGTATGGTTGGTAGACGTACAAGCCTCTAAAATTTGGGATGCAAGATCAATGCAAGTGAGAAGAGGTATGCTCTAAGGTATCCACATGCATTTCACAATAAACTAGTATCCATTAATGTTAGTACACCATGACCGGGTTAACGTGAAAGTAAGTACACTGATAGCACCCTTTTGTCTGGTAATCAAATCCTGCAATGCGGCCATCATTTCAGAAAGCAGTATTGAACTAATCAAACTGGTGGAAATATATTTTTTTCTGGTGTCATTACACAAAGCTGACTGGCTGAGAGAGCAACATTGCCAAATGCAGACCTGAGAAGGCAATAAGTTACCCCAAGGCACAGCCCACAGACAACAAGATAGTCTTCAAGGGGCTGCACTTGGTCATATTGCCCATTGAGTCATCATGTTTTGAAGCATATCAAATAATCTCTTAACAAACCAAACACAAACCAAACAAAGCCTAAATCTAATACCCAAAATTTCTCATCTCCTGCACATACCAATATTTGAATGAAACAACCTAAAACCTATATGGTTGCTGCTTCTTGAGGAAATTATTTCACAAAATATATATTCTGTAACTTCTATATACTAGAATTATAAGTGTTTTATTGTTAATGCCTTTTGCACACAGAACTCCATCCTATTCTGCTTTAGTGGTATTCTGTGTCAGTTAGCATCAGTGCACATGGCTAGTCTATATAACAAAATAAATATCATAAGACACAATTTAGCTAATCAGAGCACACAAATTTATAATGGGGTACAACAAAGTCTGATTTCCTGACAATATTCCCAAGAACTTTCTGTTGACAAGATTTCCATCTTCATTAATCCATGATTAAAAATTTATGTCAGACTCTATGGATGTCTATGGATATCCAATAAAAAAATGCAATATACTAGTAATGAAACACATTACAGACGCTACATGTAGATCCAATATCCTACTCTGAAGCTCTTAGGGTTATTGCGGGTTAAGGATTATAGTGATAAGACTGATAAGTAGGAATGAATATTATACAGAACACGAGAAGCGTAATACATCTGAGTTGATGAACTCAAGGAAAGATCAATGAAGCATGGTATCATATGAAGGTGAATTATCATGTAAAGAGACAAAATGCTATCAAAGGGAGAAAAACAACAGGATCTGGTTGACGTCTTAAATTATATCATATTTTGTGTTGAGGCAAGATAGAAAATCAAAGTAGTCTTCAGGTTTTGCATCAAAGAAACTGACCTGAACAATGTCATTTTAACAAACTGTTTCATCTACTTGTTTTATTACATTCAGTTTTACTTTTGGTAGAGTTACTTACTTAAACTTGAAATGCTCTCCTAGTTCTTCTGCATCCTTTGGGGTAATATCAAATATGCCACTAAATGGAAAGGGATGCCCACCATAAGCATACTCTAGAAAAGAATAAAACAACTGTGGTCACATTTTCATTTTATAATATAACTTCCAGACTTGCAAGAAAAAAATCATTTTCATATATAGTCACTCTTGCAAAATCAGTACTTTTACGTGATAAAAGATGTCCTTTTACATACATCACATTATTGTGCAAAGAAAAATGGTTTTGTAACGGATTTTCAATAATTTTGATAAATCAGAGCTTTCAAGTAAATTTATTCAACACAGTTTGGCAAAGAAAACCACATACTAGTTTATGAATTGTCATTTATGCTATGTCAATTAGAATGTTTAGTTGATTTGCTGCATCAAGTTAAAATATATATATATACCCAAATAAAATATAAGTATTCTTGTTAGACCATTAAAAAATGTTATCATGGCATTGTTTTTATGCTTCACTTGCTAATAGTAGTGAAATGGTTCAGAGTAAAAACAACATCTTAATTCAGATGTACCAGTTAAAAAAAAATTAAAAATATTAAAAATATTACAGAGTTTGCTAAAGTACTTTGCAAAGCAACATGCAAGTATATTTGGTTTCTAGTATAGTCATAGTTGTCTATGTAAAGAATCTGGTATTTGTTTCCAAACTTTTCTTTTTACTTTATTTATTTATAAATTTAATATAAATTTATATATGTATATATTTGGAAAAAACAACAGACTTTTAAGTGTGGCTTATCCCATAATTCATTTCGTAAGCAGAGTTGGTAACAAAACGTTAATATTCTCTATACTCAGTAACCTAAAGTAAATTTGCATCTCTACCTGTACCATACACCTCAATCCCAGAGTGGTAGACTCCTATACCAAGTGTAGAGGTATATTCATTAATCCAGTACTGAAATAAAAAGACAGTTATTACTTCTGGGTACGAATATGGTTCGATCAGGTTCATGGGCATTGATTTATTCATATATATATGTATGTTTGTCTGTTTGCTAGTGGACAAGCTGTCTCAAATATTCAGGATAGAGCATTATTCCAGGGTAAACTAAAGCTTCGTTCACATGGAAAGTCTATTTTCTAAAAATCTATTTTCTATTCGCGGTAGCTTATGATCACGGTCTGTGCCCTGAATATCCCGCAGTGTAATTATTGGCAGCGCGAGCCAGTTACTTATACAAAGCTGTAATTAATTCTCGGCTGTGCTCGCAATCTATAAAATCTCATCCTCCGTTGCCGCATCGCTTGCCATCGGATCAGGACGGTTGCACTCGTATCTGTCATGTGTATAGCTTCTTCATCTTCTTCGTCTTGTTGTTGCACAAAATCGCCAAACACATTTTTCAAAGCAACCGCGACCATCATTAACTTTCTAACTTCCTACTGTGCATGCGTCAAGGTATCAGAATCTCCTCCGAGCACAGCCGAGAATTAATTACAGCTTTGGAAGTAACTGGCTCGCGCTGCCAGTAATTACGCCGCGGGACATTCAGGACACGGACCGTGATCACAAGATATACCGAGAATAGAAAATAGATTTTTAGAAAATAGACTTTCCATGTGAACGAAGCCTAAATTACAACTGGGTCCCCAATATTTGCAAAAGAATATATCTTGCTGCTCGTGTATGTGTAAAGGGTATATTTAGAAGTGCTCCTCCCACCTAATATGACCCTTTCCTCCAGTTACGCTCCCCTAGCTGATCATTTGCTTTTAACAATGTACAAAGCCATATGATGGGAATTTGCAAAGAGAGTTTGTTGAGAGTGGTTTAAACAGGCTTAAGCTTGGTCCAAGAAGTTTTAAGTAGCCTAATCAGGGAATTATATCGGATAATTCCCTGGCCTAATTAAGCTTGGACCATGAACCTTAGGCCTGGTTTTGAAACGCTCTCAGATTTTTCTGATATAGAGGTTTGTTTTGGATATCTGAAGCACTTGAAAGTTTGATACAAATGTTGTGCAATGTTCAGTGAAATGCTGAAAGCGTTTTAACAGGGCTTTATAGACTTTTTTTGACAGGCCATGGGTTTCTAATAAAATACCTACTAGTAAATAATAAACAATTAAAAAAAAGGGCATCTGAAATCAAACTGATGCTATTTTCATAATATTTCTAAACAATTAAATTATAATTTAGTTCCAAGTGTCAAGTGTTATTTTCATGTCTTGTTGTTGATTGCTCACGCATATAAAATACATAAATATATACTTACCATATCATAAATATTAATAACCACAGCTTCTCCACCCATTATTTATGTCAGACACCGGTTCAACACGCTGCTAAGAATTCTAAATAAATATGACAAAGCTGCCGCAGCGTCAATACAGTTCATTTGTTTTCCTTCCCAAATCTCTTCCGACTTCTAGATCTAGGTAACATTTGACATTTTCCGTGAGTTTAACAGTACTTGCAGAGCTCTACCAGACAATCGGCAGAGTTTTTACAACACTCTCCAACTTAAAATTCAATATCGAAATGACAGCTTTTTTGTGTGAAATATTTTCCCAGATTTGTAACAAACGTCACCATTATTCGAGATCTTGCCACTAATAGATGGCAGTAAAATCTACGTTTACCAAGACGGGACAAATGGACAACCAACAGTAACAACAACTTTCATGACGTAGTACCCGTGTTGATGATAATGGCTTCGACATGCAGGGCACTGCACATCCTCAAGCATTATAGATGTGCAGACACATGGTCATTTCGATCCACGAGCGTGATTGCTACAAAAAGAGTAAGATATAACCTTGAATTAGGGGATTTGGTTTGCGTTATGGGCAAAGCAAAATGGGCAAAGCAAAAATAAATGCAACGGAAGACTCACTGTAAATACTAAATGCACACCAAATTATTGCAATCTGGTAGACTAGTACATGTACATGTATCATCGCCGTTTTATCGAAGCATAAAATATCAGACAATAATTTGGCAGCCACGCTAACTTTTATGGGCACTTTTGAAATGAAGAACCCCAAGATTCGTCTTTCCTCCGTGCACATATATTATTTTAAGTGTACTTCGAACTTATTTTATTACACATATTATTTTAAGTGTTAGTGTACTTCTTAGTTTTTTCATGAAAAGACGAAATCTCAAGGCTTGCCTAGCAACCACTTAGACCAGGGTATCACCAAATACCAAAATACCACTCACAGTAATAGCAGTTCTTGATGATGGCATTCTTATAGCACAAAACTCGTGCCTTAGCACTTCTGTTGATGATTCTGATATGTACTGGACGTGCAAGTGCATGAATACAAAGTCATTTAAATGAAATGAATACCAGTTTATATACCCGCAATGGATGCCTGCAGTGGATGCTCAAATTTGGTAAACCTGATCAACCAAACCTAATCAACCAAATGATATTGTAATGATGAGAGTTAAAGAAAACTTGTCAGAACTGCCCAAAAAACAACTTTGGGATTCTAGCAATGCAAATGAATTGTTTGCCAAAAAGCATAGGTCCAAGTTTTCACATATCATTATGGCAGTTTAAAATTTATGTGCAAAGATAGTGTATTTGGTCTTTGCATGACATGATGCAGTCAAATTCCCCTTTTCGGTTCTACATAAAAAGGTGAACATGGAAAAAGCTTCATCTGCAATATTTAAATAAATTTGGATTCTTGCAGTGGTGATGATGTAATTACAGCAGTACTACTTTGCATTATACTGAAGTTGATACATAAAATGAACCCTATTGTTATCAGTTAAGGTGTATAGTATGATGACCTTCACATTATTTTCAGTGGAAAACATCATCAGTTCCGCCAAAGCATACAGCTCCCATTAAACAGAGCTACATTGAGGACAGGCCACAGTTTCCTGGTTCTAAAACAAGAAGCTGGAGTGAAAAGCTCGAATTTACACAACCTGACATCTATGATGGGATTCCAGTGTATAGGGTGATGAACAGAGAGGGCAAGATTCTCGACCAGAGCCAAGATCCACAGGTGAATTAAAAAGAAAAAAGACCATGATTATGGTTCACACCAATATGATTTTTTGTTTTAAAAGTGTGCATTTTGTATAAAATATAATAGGATTATAATGGTGTTGACATTTTGTGGACAGTCACAATGTGTCTGGACATATAACCCTCACCTGCATCTGTTTTTGCTGTAGGTATCCTGTTGGTGGTGCTGTTGGTGTCACCTTGCANACCCCATTCCCATAGATTTTAGATCGATCTATCCCTGTTGGGAGTCTCACCGGATTACTGTCAGCTCAGCCGGCTTAAGCGTCTGTCCCGCCTACTAAAAGCTGAAAGGGGGTAATTAACTGTCGTGCGCGCTCGGCTGACTGCAATTTAGCGTGAACCCCCAGGGAGTTAGGTCGATCCAAATCTAAATCTCTGGATCGATCTAAATCTCTGGGAATGCACCCTTAGACTGGGTTCCCATATATAGATCGATCCATCTGGATCGTTTTAACTCCCTGTGGAGTCTCTCTTAATTGCTTTCAACTAGACCGGCTTAAATGTCCGTCACGCCTACCGAATCAGCTAGGGGGGTAAAGATAATTACCCCCTAACAACTTTACTGGGCGTGACAGACATTTAAACCGGTTAAGTTGATAGCCATTTAGTGAGACTCCCAGGGAGAAAGATCGATCCAAATATCAGTGGGAACGGTCCCTTAATCAGATTGCATTCAGCGAAATGCGCTGTTGAGTTAGTTCGAACTACCTTGCACGATAGTTTCAGGGTGAACGCACCCTTAAGGGTCCCCCCCCCCCAATGAAACTATCGGTCTTTGTAAATCGATCCAACTTCTCGGAATTTCTCGTTGAATACAGTCAGTTCATTAACATGTCTCCTTCTGGCGCTGAGTAGAATACAGAAAAACTGGTGAATATCGTATACATTTGAAACAAGAGGAGAGATGCCAATCTGTTGAACTGATTGAATTCAGCGAGTCCCCTCAGAGTTGGATCGAACTACGGAGAGTGATAGTTACGATAGGCACGTGCCCTTACATTGCATATTGGCGGACAGGTGAGAGAATTGTAAGGTGGGTTTGTAGGTAACAGTAGGTGCAAGTAGGTTGTTAGTTTGGCTTCAGTTATAATTAGTCGGTCAGCTGGTTATCTTTATTTTTGAAGAATTGTCAGCAAAACAATGCACTGCTTATCATAATGTGAACTTACCTGTATCATATTATGGCATACTGGCTGTAATATACTGGTTGTTCGGCATATCCCAGGAAGAAGATTTCTACCAGTTCTGCCTTGGAATGCGCGCTGCTTTGGGCAAAACTGAACATGGATCTGACTTCGAGCGAAACAGCACAGCTGTTGACATAAAAAAGAACCATTAACGTCGTGTTATAAGTATAATAGAATAAAATTGAATGTAGTCTGCAAGGATCTGCCGTTATGGTATTACATTATGACGATCAACTGGGCGATTTAAGAAGAGAGAAGTTGCACTTGATCAATATATATATATATATATATATATATATATATATATATATATATATATATATATATATATATATAAATGCAGTGCGTAATTCTAGCTTACTGTAGCGTGCTTTCTGTCAGGACCATTTAATGCCTACATACGTTTTTACTGGATAATTTCACGGGGATTTCTTGGATAATTCAGTGCACATGGCGCAGCGCCGTGTAAGTATTCTAGGTCATAATAGCAACATGTGCAATATCTCGATATTTGGCCAGACAAACCAATATATTATGTTATACTTAGCCTATATATTTTTGTAATACTACGTATATATTATGGTATATATGGCCACAATAATATGTCTGTTCCTTTGGTATGTGTAGACCTATAGGCTGGTGATGGGGGGGGGGGGGGGGGAAGGGTGTTCTGCGCATGTGCCAGGGAAATTAAAGGTGTACTTTTAGGATTTTCATGCCAAGTGGCAAATAAATAAATTAATAAATAATAATAATAATAATAATAATAATAATAATAATAATAATAATAATAATGAAATTTAAAAGTTAGACGGCCCGTTTTTCGTGTATTAGAAGCTTTGTAGGATACGAAGACGTAATATATATGACATGTAGGCATTTTCTAACTATAACTGTATACCTTTAATGTGAAAATTTAGGACATTATTTTACACAGACAAGAAGTACATTTGATTAAATTCATGGTCGTAAATGATCAGTAAATATTGAAAGCTTTCTTGATTTTCTTGTGTTGCTTCTAGTCATGGTAGCATATATAAAGTCCGTTCGTCAATATTTACTTGAATTCGTAATCCGTGCCAGATGTTACACATATAATGGAATTTTTCTGAATAATTGACAAGTTTGGATGAGAAAATGACACAATCATATTTAAACAGTGCATTTGTCTTCGGTATATACAGATACAAAAACAGTTTCAAGAGTTCTGTGCATATATATATATATATATTCCCCGCTCTAGGTTATACTGCCCTAAATACGTATTGGCTTGGTGGGGAAAAGGGATGCCATTTTTTAAAACATACAAATTAAGAAAATCGTCTTTTTTCAGAGCCGACCACTTCAGGAATGATGAAACCTCGCACTGCGCTCATTGTTGCACTGGCTGCTGCAGCGCTGATTGGCTCAGCATGGTTCTTAAACAGAGACCGAGTGAAGGAGGAGGAACCAAAGAAGGCGGAGTCAGAGGTAATTATATTATTTAAGAGTGCATTCAGAACAGATTATCCGCGGACTAACTGATCTGACGCTAAATATGGCCGAACCCACAAAAAAGCAAGCTGCCCTTATCCGTCGATGGTTTCCCCGCCTCCACATGCACTATGAAACGGATTAACTCTTGGCTCCGAGATTTAATTGCTAGGCCCATGCTGCGACGGCGCGTGTGGAGGCGAGGAGACCATCAGGGGTTAGCGGCATTGCTTTTAAGTGGATGGGCCGTACTTAGTCCGCGGAGCAAGTTGTTCTGAATATTCCCGAAGGGATAACAACTTCTCTTTTTACCTTAAAAAGTGCTGTAAAACAGATTTTCCTGGGGTAGACGATGATTTTCCCATACTTACCGACGATTATTAGTACCACCAGCGTGTACGCTGGCGGTACTCATGGTTTTAGTCCCGATCCGTATCGTACGGCTCCGCCGGCTCCGCCGGCTCCGTGAGCTCCGCCGGCTCCGCAGGGTGGCGTGGGATACAAGTCACCGTTACCGCTTCTCCTCCTAGACTGCATGGGCTTGTGTCCCCATCTCTTGGATTTAGGTCACATATAATCTCAACTTGAACCCCCTGGTTTTTTTGTCTCGATCGGTGCAATTGCCTGGGCATGACGCTCGTTGAAATGCACCCTAGTCAGAATTTTTGAAAATTCAATGCTTTATATCTCCCAAACTGAAGGAATTATGGGAAAAATTAATATAGAAGACTGACCGAAAGTCACATATGAGGATTCCAAATATGCCCTTGGATTTGACCTTTGACCTTAATTTCAAGGTCAAACAGGCCAAAATTTTC
>NW_019774190.1:0-11257 GCF_001039355.2 Lingula anatina
GTTATTCGGGAGTATCAGACAGCGGTAACATCACCTCATTTAAGTAAGACTGTTAAAAATGAGCCAAAGTAAATTTAAATTTTGCATATTGACAAATTTTAGCTGTTTCATGGAATTGACCTAGCTACAAAGATCTATCTGTTGAAGCCCCTGTCCCCACCACGACCTGTAAGTCACATGTTTCAGCATATCGAGGTTATGATTAACGATTAGCAAAAGCTATTTTCAACAACCATATCCCCGCGAATACCAATTCAAAGCGGGGGGTAGGGTATGTCTTTTCTCCCATCTCTAGGACTGGGACTGAGGCGATTTTACAATACAAGCACACATAACCAGAAGGGATGGAAGTAAATAAGTGCGTTACTGTCTTTTTAAATATTCAAGATTTAACCATATGAATGACCCGGAAAGCTTTTACCCTGAATATAAATACCCCAGTGCCTTAATAATTAAACTGGTTCCTTATGCTGCATCTAAGTTCAAGAATTAAAAAAATAGCAAAGCAAGCGCTGCATTCCTTCGGATTTCTGTTCATTTTAAAGAAATTCCATTTCATTTATCATTTAAAAATTTGCAGGTAATTTTGAGAGATGTGAAAAGTAAATATTTTCTTTAAATGATTTACTGATAAAGCTAGAATAAATAGAGACATTATTTAAGAATCGTCAGGGATTGCGTAAGGAGTGTCGGTCGTTTTTACTCCTAATAGTACATACGTTATAAGCATATGCTTGCAAACATTTGTACCGGTCAGAACAAGTTTAAAGTGACTTTAAAACAACTCTCAGTATTGATAGCTGGATAGAGTGAGGGACAATAAAAACCAGGGCAAAGGTAGCATGCACAGCGAATAACTTTAATTTGTTAAACTTCTTAATCATGCCTCTCGATTTCTGACCAAGCTGATTCATGGTGTTGCCTGAGCTATTGAAAGAAGTGCGTTGTCGAGTCACGAATTGCAAAATATAGTTTCAACTACCATATGCTGCCACTTCTGTTTTATTGATTGCATTAGGCTTCTTCTTAAGTTTTTAATTAGCGTTTAGGAGGTAAAATATGATGGCAATAGGAAAGACGTCGCATATTCAATGGAGTGTTTGAGCCAGAAGCTTCCATTTGTGGTAAACGTTGAAAATAAAACCCCCAAAAGCTGAATAATTAAATCATTATTCCTACGTTCTATCAATTTCGAGATTAAATGTATTTTACGTGTCAAATGCAACGCTGTATTTATGGAAAAGCAACGTTTAATTTTTATTTCAATCACTTTTCTGAAACCATTCAAAGGGCTTTAAAAGCAATATGGTATTTTAGAATTTGATGAGCATATAGATACTCCAGAATTTGTTTTATACTGAGTATTACAAAACGATCATTAAATCTTCTCTGTCAATCTTTTTACATATGTTTTCCACCTCTTAATTTGCACAATCCTTCGTCCTTACTATCATTATCATTTATATTTCCAATTAATTTAAATTACCACCTTGTTTCAAAGTCACTGAAGTTATCTGATACCATGTTAACCTTTTTGTGGTTAGGGAGAAATTTACCTATACAGGAGAAACAGCTCTTGTATTAACACGTTGCAAATGAGTTGTACTGAAGACTGTGATTTGTTCACCTCGTAGATTAATCAGAATGTTTCATGTATGCATGCAGGTTGGAGATTCTTAAGTAAAAGGTCTTAGCTTTCCTGGTACGTTTATTGTGTGCATCTTCAGAACATCTAATTACGCTTGAAATACAACTCTAACTCTACAACTCAAGTCTAATATTTAAAGTAATATTGGGATTATTGGGGCAAAGCATCATTTTCAGTTTCATGATTTTCTCAGGCACTTCGATAGCTATAAACATGCTTTTAATGATATTAAAATACTTGAGCAAAGTGATATAAAAGAGGTTCGGGTATTTTTCTTTAAAGATCTACTGTTTATTTTATCTATAAAAACGTGATTTCCTGCCCTATTTGGGTACAGTCCCACCTTTAACAGATCTACTTATTTCACCAAACTGGCTATATTTGGCTTGGGAACAATTTTGTTTAATTATAATTCATAATTTACCACTAATTTTAGAACACAAATGGCGCTTGTCTGACGTACTTGTTCCTAACAGCAAATGTATAAGTATCACAGTGATGCTAAAACAGCCTTTCCTAGTTTTTAGTTGTTGAATAATTTGGGGCGAAAAGATTAAGTACAAGGAAAGAAAATACATATACCTTTCGGGAATCGGGAATTTTATTTTATTTCAAATTCTATTACCTCCGCCAAGGAGGTTATGTTTTTACCCCTGTTTTTCTGTCTGTCTGTCTGTCTGTCTGTCATCAACATAATTTAAAAAATTATGGACCGATTTTGATGAAATTTTCAGGAACTGTCAGAAGTGGGCCAAGGAAGAGATGATTAGTGATGATCCGGATCAATAATCAGTCAATAATAATAAAAAATCGCTGCCTTGGCGGAGGTCTGCGCTCTCGGAGTGCTTTTCTAGTATTAAGATCTGCACTTCTGCCTTGTCTTATAGTGAGTTATAAGGCAGACCAATTCTATTTTTTTTTTCACGGGACTTTAAAACAAATCTATGTATCGGTAGATGAATAGAGGTAGCTGAATAGTGTTTTTCAAGCTGTTTCATAAAGTTGCATGGGGTTTTCATGGAGTTGCCTGAGGTACAAAGCCGCCAGCTGCAAATTCCTAACCTGCCGTGGATTATGTAGCTCCCCCTCTCCTTAGTCGCCCCGTTACGAATCATTTGTTGTATTTCAAAAGCCATATGTTGCCCTTTCGGTTTTTATAAGTATATTTTGTTTTATCTGAAGCTTTTAATTACTGTTAAGAATCTGGGGTAAAATATGACGAAAATAGCAAATACGTCGCATATTTAATGAAGTGATTGAGTCGGAAAGATTTTATTTGCCGTATACGTTGACCATAAAACCCTCAATGACTAAATAATTAAATCTCTTTTCCTACGATCTATGAAACTTGAGAATTGATATAATTCATCCAACGTGTCAAAATTTACTGACTTTATGAAAATGCAATGATAAGTTTTCAAAAAAAGAATGTATCTGATAACATTAAAGTGATTTTAATTTTCATTTAAATCAGGTTTCTGAAACCATTCAAGTGATATAAAAGCAATATGATATATAAGAACATTTTGATATATAATAATAATAAGATGATCCTAACAATTATCCAGGAATACTTATTGTTTTTATGCATTTCATAGTTATCATTAATTTCCTTCGGCCGCATAATATGACGATGTCAATCGCCTCTTTCCCTTTGAATTTACCTACTGTGTGACTATCTCATGAAATTTTATTCCATCTGTTTTGAAATCGGTTCAGATATTCCTAGTTTGCTACCTTATAAACGTATATAAAATGTAAAGGGCAATTATCCACTTCATCTTAATAATATTATACAATCATCAAGTCACATTAAGTGGGTATATTCATCAAAAGCGAAAAGATATTAAAAAAAGACCTAAACAACTAATTGACATAGGCGTTTTGAGACTGCAGCACCATCCTAACGACCTTATTTTATGACGTCGAATGTTTCTCTTGATGAAACTTATGATAATTTTAAGAAAAACTAATAATATTTCTTTAAAGAACACTTTGTTTAATTTATATCTCTTTTAACTTTCATTACATTTATATTGGTTTTCTATTGATTTTTGAAGTTTAAAACTTCTTATGTAAACAGCAATGAAACATTTGTGTAGTTCGCTTTAAAAATACGTCATTATTATTACAGAATTATAAAGAATACCGGGGAAATACTTAGGAGATGTGAGAAACAAGAGGGAGCACATGTACCTGTAGAATCCAAGGTTAGCAGAAACAAGTTAATTTGGTCACTACGTGACACGTGCCTTCACGTGAGAAGTTAAGGAATGTTGCTGGGAGTCAGCAATATTCACCCTGAGCTTCAGAGATAACTTGCCACTAACCTCTTCACTATAGCCTATCTTCATCATGTCAAGTTACCTCTGACGAAAATAGTTTGACCTAGTTTATATAAGCCAATCGAATCCATGTTTCAAAATTTTTCACCAAAGTTTGGTGAAAACGCTGATTGGTTGACCGTCAATCGGCAATCCTCGGCTGATTCCGCAAGCTCCATACTAACAACATAGTTATTGTCGAGTGCGGAGACATCCGAGTAGTTCCGAGTGCATAACCGTACACAAAGAAAGCATGGAGTATATCGGAATTGAAACTAGAGCAGTTTGATGCCCTGCATAATTATCTACTGAGGGATGATGTATTTTGCGTGCTGCCCACAGGTTACGGCAAGTCCCTGATATTCAGCCTTATCTTTGATTGGTCCGGATTTGAACAAAGCGCGCTTTGACTCGTTCGCGTTCATTGGCTAGATCGTTCAATGAGTCATTGAGTGCGGGCTTTAAATTTGATTGNAAGATCAGATTTGTCCAAATACGCCCCTTGTAAAAGTACATAAATGATATGATGAAAGGCAGTGTACTGACCTACCATTTCTTTATTGTGATGGAGGGATTAGCATGATTCACCTAAGGCCCTGACTGGCTACTGTCATTTATGACCAATGTTTGAGAGTTAATATTTGCTTTTAGAGGATGGGCAGCTGAGGTAAATACAATGATGTCCATCGTGTTATCTGGAAAATGTGGAGGTCCAGAAATTTAGCTTACCCTGGCAAATATGAGGGGCACGGATGATAAAAATAAACTGAGTCAGTGATGGTAAGGCCTACTGAAAATGCTAGATTACTGGGATACGTGTCCTGCTAAATGATGTACATTGCATGTCTCACAATTTTCTTCTAATAATAACTGCCAAATAAAATGAAACTTATTTTTAAAACAAACACTAAAAATAATTATCTGAAGTTCAACCCATACAAATGAGAGATATGATGACTTAGAAGCGTCAATGTATAGCCTTCTTGTTAAGTACCAGACATGCCTTTATTTTGGGCAATACCCCAGAATCTATGTTTGCATGGCACATGCAGATTTGACCAGTGGAATTATAAAACGGTATTAGTTATCACTGATCAAAAGTAAATATTTTGCCCTCCCATCTGTTATGGTGATCGCGCAATTCTGTCTCGCCACAATTTAACCTCTTAAACTTCAGTTATAGAAAAGTAGAAGGATCATGGATGGTGTATATGAAGGACAACAAAGTACGTTTGAAATGAGCTATTGTCAAAAGCTTCATCCCCTTTCTTATTTGCTTTTCACAACCCTATAGTATATTTAAATTATCTCTTAAAGAATATGAGACCGTCGTTTGCGCAGTCATGGAGCCGCTGTTCATTTTGCAAAAATATTCTACTTCCAGCTGTGCGTTGTTTGAAGCTTCCCTGAGCGCGGTGAATGGCTTTCATCTTCGCTGCCGTAATCATCGTTATTAAAGCTTTCATTTATCGCCCCCACCTTACTGCTCTGACTGGTATTTTGTTCTTTGCTCCTAAAATAAAATTGCCAAATTAGGAGGTAAAAAACGAAGAGGTACATGTAGAGGCCTGCTTTAGCGCCTGGCGCATTTGAATGTAAAAAAATCAACATTCCAAATGGATATATATGCGGGAAATGCTGCAACTATGTATACCTTTAATTTTCCTTAAAAGGTTTACAGAAAGACGAACTTTAGGTTCGAAAATGGGAGAAAACGTAGTCTATGCGATGCATGTCGAAAAAGGCTATATACTCACTGCTCATCATATTGAATGTCATTGTTATCTGTTTTTAAAGCAGAGGCATAGAGGGTTCTAGAAAGAAATAACACCGATTAATGGGTAACAATACACAAATTACGCGTAACGTGTGAACAAGTATTTCAACAACTTCTCTACTGGGACAAAATAACAATAACAAATGTAGGCACTGCTATTTTTTTTTTTTTTATTTTTTTATTTATTTATTTTTTTTTTTTTTGCCACAAGTAGCTACCAGACTCTTTAACAACATATTTGGTGGTATGATCGTTATAGAGAACCAACAGAAAGTTTCAAACTGCATACTTACTCGTTATATTTGGGAGTTCCAAATGCCTCGCCGTGCTCCAGAGTTTCTGGCATGTGTGTGCCAAGTGTTTCAGGAAGTAAAAGAGCCAGAAGACCAGCAACTAGGGAGGTAACACCAAAAACGATCGGCGGAATCTCCTTGGAAGTATATGATCCCTGTGAAATATAACACAGTAAACCGGTGTCATTTAAGATAAGATGTAAGCCTCATGGTTATGGACCTTTCTAGAATGCTCTTAATTTTAAAATAATAACGCCTTTACATACTCAAGTAGGCAAAAGAGTATGTATGGAAGTGCTATATTCATTGCGATTTTTATGGATATCTTCCTTTCATGACTTTAACTCCTTTTCATTCATACACGAAATTTTCACTGAGGTAGTCATACAGCTGGTAGGCCTGTAAGCAAGGGGGGTTCCGGCAGTTTGTCCGTTAAGGATCCGCTTTGAATCAACATTTGCGACTGCTTCTATGCCATTTCTCAAGTTGGGTCAACAAAGGGGATAAAAAGTCCACTTTTGCAGCCCCCCCCCCTGAACTTTCTGGCTACAGGTGTGACGAAGCGAGAAACATTTAAAAAAGAAGGTAAAATAATTGGTACCGAGTCTACCTTTCTATGTTCCTTTCAAACAGTTATCTCACCATATCTGCCCAAACAAAAATGATCCACCAACTCACACACAAGTTTTCAACTTACATATGTATTACATGTATTCAAATGTATAAAGGAATTTTTAAGCTATTTTAAATCTTACCGTCAGATTAACAAGTGGTGCAAGAATTCCCCCGACCCTGGCGATCATGGAACAGACTCCAATCACTCCGTTTCGTACGACGGTAGGGAATGCCTCAGCGGAGTAGTTGTACACAAGGACAAAGCATGCACCAGAGAAGGCTTTGCCAATCATGGACAGCGTAATGCTTAGCCAGTCTAATCCTGGATTTAATGCAAAATTCAAAATATTTTATTGTACGTTAAAACTAAGGTTAAGGGGCTTTTGGTCTTCAAGTTCAGATGTTTTGTACTATTTGCCAAACATTCACATTTGTGAAATCACAGTGGACCAAAACTGACTTTTCCTGATTAAACGAAAGCAAGTGTAGTTCAGAGCGATCAATTTTTAATTTTTTAATATTAAGATGTGAAAGGGTATTCCAACTTCACCTGCTGTATCAGGGATGACGGCAGCTCCAATACAAGCAACCCCACAGGATATCATGCTAATGCATAAGCATGGCCGCCGCCCTATCCGGTCCATGACCAGAATGCAAAACAGAAATCCAGGGAATTCCACCAACCCAGACAACGACAGGTTCAAATAATCATTGCCACCAGGAAGCTGTGACGTGCCGAGGGACAAGCCATAAAACACCAAGCTCGTGGTGAACCTAAGAAAGTTTAGTCAACTAAGTAAATAATTAAATACTTGATTTTTAATGATATGATATGTCATTTAGACTATAATTCATAAGGAATACACCGAAAAATATTTTTCATTGACGCGTTGCATTCTTTAGGAAAATAAAACCCTGTCCCGTGCTAATTTTTTTTCACGCGAAGAAACAAACACATGTAACCGACGAGTTGCAAACTTACTTACCAATTAAAGAACATTATCAGAGCTCTATTTCTCATACGAGGATATTTCATAATCTTGAACACATGCGATTTTTCATGTGAGTCAGGCTCTAACTGAAAAAAGAATGTAAATTTAAAATAAGAATTCGACATCAGATATGTTTTTTTTTAAAGGTGTGTGTTCTCGCGCATTCCAACATGTATTGAAATATCACAGCTCGTAGGATTATATGTCTTGAATCAGTTGACATGCTTTGAAAACTTGAAGCATATAAAATGAAATTTAAAGATATTATTGAGAGATAAGATTTTTTTTTTTTGACAATTATACCTATAGGTCTTTTTAGGCTGCTACTGGTTGCAATACCTGATCTATCAGCTTTTGTATATCAGGCATGCCGTTCATTTTTGCCGCCTTTTGTATGATTTTCTTTGAACGCTCTACTTGAGAGTTTTGCATAAACCATCTTGCAGATCCTGGAATTATTCTGTCCCTAGTAGGGAAAAACAAAATGTTTTGTGACGTCATTAAGTTGTCATTTTCCAACTTTGTCACGGAATTTTAAAATTGTGGCAAGAAATAAAGTATATTGCACCGTTAAAGAGGGACTTTAGCACGAATTTTTGATCATAATACCAAAACGTAATGGACAAAACTCTGCTTCCGCCAGTTTTGAGCACATAATGATCAATCTTTTAAAAATCATTTGTGCAAGTAACACTTACCAACAATAAATCAAAAAGAAAACACTTGGAGCAGTTATGATCAGTTGAAGCCAAAACCAATACTGAACGAAATATGCTGCTAACGATAAAGTGCAAAACCCCACAGCAAAAAAGGCATTGAATGAAATCCCAGTGATAGCCCGTCCTTGTTTTGCTCCAATCAACTCCATAGCTGTAAGATATTAATTGAATTTCTCAATAAGACCACGTTTACGTGCTACAGAAATTGTACTTGCGCTAGACAGAAAACATACAAGAGCATTTCAGAAATATATAGTAAATTTACAGTTAACATTTATTTGTTTGAATCGATTTAAATTCTTTTTTATTTAACGACAAGAGTCAACAGTTTTACAGCGATTTTTGTACCATTGACATGTTACCTACGTTCTCATGATGCTATATTCCACGAAGGATCCAAATACATGTTAGAAAAAATACAATTATTATTATAAATATGATGCTCTCACCGATCACAAATCCTGGCAGGAAGACTCCGGAATGTGCAGCCCCAAGAAGAAAACGTAGAGTGGTGAAAGTGATGTACTCTGGAGCGAACGCCAGCGCAACGCCGCAAAGCACTTGAAAAACCTGACTTATGAACATTAAACGCTTCCTGCCAAACCTGAAAATATAAAACGCAAAGGATTTAAACTCATAATTTCTAATCGTATGCATTTTGTAAAAGCGTAGAATCATTTAATTCGACCAAGATTAGGCCGAGATGTCTTTCAGAGGACATAGCACCTCAAACTACTAGTATACGCGTAGGTTCACACTTACCTGTCGGACAAATCACCGATAACAATGGCTCCAATCAACATTCCCGCCATGTACATGGACTGGGCCAAGTTGTTCAGGTACTTGCGATCACAAACCATGTTGAACTAAGAATTGAAAAAAAAAAAACATCCCCTTATACCCCCGTCACACTTAATTGGAATCAGCAGGAATCAAGAAAAATGAGACTGAATGAAGAATTTTAAAAATTCGCACCACATTCTTGAAAAAAATTTAAATTGACCTTAATTATTGTAAGAGTACCGTTGGAATACTCAGAATGCGCTTGTATTCGCCTGGAATAATGAGTGCACTTTCGGCTGTTTTAGCTCTCAAATGCAGTTCGAATGTAGTTGGAAAACTAGGAATATCTATAATGCTGTAAGAAGGCAGTAAGAATATTTAGAATATGCTTTGAATGGCGTACTAGTGTAGTTCGATTGCTGGCAAAATTAATATTTCACCTCATGCGAGGCACATTCGAAACATTCTGGCGGGATTTTATACCCCCGTCACACTAGAGGCGGAATGATTAAGAATGGTGTCGAAAATACAATTCTTTGTGCATTCCAGGTTATTCGAAGAGCATTCTAAAAATTCCGAGTGCATTCCAAATATTTTTACCCATTCTTGTGGCCGGCTTGAATGTTTTTGTCATGTCAAAAACTTTCGAAGTGCATTTCAAGTGGAAAATTATCGAATGGCATTTGAACAGTATTCTAACTGCACTATGACTGCATTCTAAATATTCTCACGGCATTCCGACAGCATTCGAAACATTATGATCAGTTATCATTCCAGTGGCGTTATTTATACACTCTAGGCATCGTGTTACATTCTAAACATGTTACAAAGTAATTTTTAATTAAGTATTTTAGGTATTCAGCTGCATTATGTTTGAATTCTTTATATTTCAAACCATCATTGGCAGCCATAACGGGAGCAGTTGACTGCATTTGAGTTCGCTTCATATATGATTCGAGGCACCTTCTTACATACTTCAGCCTGTATTCGGCCAGCAGTCAAACCACACTCGTACGGCATTTGAATTTCATTCGGAATATTCTGACTGCAATTTGAAATTCCCTCCCGATTAAGGCACGAATTTTTCAATTAATTCATTCAGGCTGGTTCAGCTTGATTCCTGCTGGTTCCGAATAAGCGTGACGGGGGTCTTAAGTCATGTGTCAGTTCGAATATCCCTCGAATGTGATCAGAATGTTTCGTATGTTGCCAGAATGCCGTTAGAATATTTAAAATGCAGTCATAGTGTAGTTAGAATACTATTCAAATGCCATTCAATAATTTTCCACTTGGAATGCACTTCGAAAGTTTTTAACATTCAGGCCGACCACAAGAATGGGTAAAACTATTTGAAATGCACTCGGAATTTTTAGAATGCTCTTTGGATATCCAGGAATGCACAAAGAATTGTCTTTCTGACGACATTCTTGTTCATTCTGCTCTAGTGTGACGGGGGTATTACTGTCTACTACATTCGCTGTACTTTTTCTCAGATTGAACAACAGGGATATATAATATTATTTAAATGACATTTAAAAATGACATCAGCTGAGCTGGAGACATAGAAATAACATGGTTGGGTATAACAGGACAAATGTAGAAATCGAATTTGCATTGGTATTATTAAACAAAACAACAAATGTTTTAAATACTGTATATAAGATATTTAAACAACAAATATGCAGCAAAGTGTCTTTATATCCTGTGCACACATGTGTAACAGCAGACCAGAGCAGCCGTTCATTAACTCATTTTATGCACTGAACTGTTTTCAGACTGAGACCAATTGACTGTCTGTCTGTCTATTACTGATACTATTACTATTATTACTGATCAAACTGCATGTAATATACATACAAAATCTTGAAAATGTATAATTTCATACAAGAAAATATCCTGTTCAAAAGTTCAGAGCACTCAAAGAGCTGCCAGCTGCACCAAATTGCTGGACTGCCGTGGAATTGGATGCTTGTCTTTGAGCGCATACAGGACAGCGGACCAACAGATCCGCGGATCAGATATGGCGACCCGATTAAAAACTTAATTCCCGATTAGACATTGAATAGATTTGAATAGATTTCCCGGGGGGGGGGGGGGGGGGGGGGG
>NW_019774192.1:6098-96098 GCF_001039355.2 Lingula anatina
GGGGGGAGAGGCGCGGGGTACGAATGGCATTGATAACACACACATATAGCCAGTCTTGTAAGTTGTCACAACTTTATTTATGTAACATGACATCTACTGTTGGTCACAGGAGAATCTTGGTGTTGTCAACTTGCGGCGTCCGCGCCCTCCATGCTTTATCTTCCCTTAATGGGCTCTCAACATGTAAAATGCCCCAGCCTTCTTCCACGTGCCCCCCCCCCCCCTTGTAAGTAAGTGGTACCCTATCTGTGGGCCTACCTTCGCTGAACTTATTATTATTATTATTACTTTCTAACGTGAACGGGGCAACATTGATCGTCTTTGGGTCTCATCCTCTCTTTCTCTCTCATTCTCTCTCTCAAATGCACACACCCGCACACGCGCGAGCGCACACACACACACACACACTCAGTATATATTTGGCTCTTTAACTGTAAGTAGGTCTACTACCGCACCACATGTATCTTCAACATTTTGCCCCGTGTTGAAGCTTTGTCACCTCACCCATAGCTAAATGTGACACCAGTCTCCAGTAAGCCACTCTTGGGTTTATACACACAACGTAAGATAGAAAGATAATCCTTTCACAGACTTCAATCCTAGTTATATACCGCGACATGACATTTAAAACTGAACGCAGAGCGCCTCGGCTGATGCACTGTGGTTAGAAATCAACCTTTCGTAAACTATAGGGTTTATGGTTTCCTTGATTTTTCACATATTCCACACATTAATATAGTCAATTAACAGATCGAGAAGAATACACAACTATCATCACTCTTTAGTTATATATATCACTGTTTGACAGTTAGAAAACATGAAGAACACACTATGGTCCAAGCAGAGGCTGGCACGTTAACTGTTTCTCTCCGATTTTCAGAAAATTCTGGTCGCGCAGTTGTAAAAATGTGCCTACGTTCCATGTCGCTTTACCTGACAGGAAGCTTGCAAACAACTACCGGTGCGTTTTTCATTTTAACGTTGTAACATTTGCTTCTGTTCTCTATGTTCTCTATGTGTAATACATTGCAAATTTGGTGACTGGCTTCGAGTTTGTTGTGGTTGAAAATTATAAGAAAATTTTTCGACTCTACTTATTCAGGTATATTTTGTTTTTCTAAAAATCGAGTATATTTTGTCTTCTGATACTCTTTGATTATCAATAAAGAGACAAAAGGTTAATCTATTCAAAAGTGAAGAACAACAACCGTTTCTTCCTTAGAAATGCGCTAAGTGACAGTGCCTTGCCATGTATGGGCAGGTAAAAAAGTGTAAGGTTCTCATCTTATTCTCTGTCAGATCTTACTTTCAGAAAGACAGATTATCCTCGCCTCTGTCGCACCTATCTTTTGGATTTGATGGTTAATATATTATTAATGATGCTGTTTAAAGTATAAAATTTAATGTATATCTAACCTGGCACCAGCTCCCCTCAACGTCCTCTGCAAATCCTCACTTGCCACTGCGTCAAATGCAGATGCCGACGCCTCTTAAAAGCTACACAGGGCAATAAATTTGTAGAACAACACCATGCACGGTTTAACCATTTAGTCAAGGACGCAGTCACAAAATTAACGTCCCCGTCTTTCAGAGTGTGGCCGTCGCAATGTTGTCATATGCACCAAATTAATGGTCATTTGACGACGGGTCACAATACTATTTCACATCACCCCTTTGAGTGTTCCTCGCGTCACGTGGTGACAATATTTGCACAGACCAGCCACGCGTGCGGTCTTCGGAGAAGGCGACAGCGAAATAACATTAAGACTTAAAGCCACCAGATCTCATGACAGACGCTTTTGGCCACCCTGTCATCGACTCACCTAACAATAGATGCCTGGCTCTCTCTGAGCTTTGAGGGTCTTTTAAACGATGAGCGTGTGTCAAAAGTAAAAGGTGCGGTTTACCCGGAGATAATGGCATGATCGGAAAGATGAGAGTGGCATTAAACCTGAGAAGTGCGTTTCTGTGGTTTTTGTAGCCTCGCGTTGACAAGTATCTCCTGCCTACAGACGCTGGATCCATTTTTGCAGATATTCCATAATCATGCAAGGCTGCTGAAAGCGATTTCCAAATAACAGGAAAATATATGGAGAATGCATAGAATATCTTGCCGACAGAAGAAAGAACGCCAATGCTTACAAAATGGAGAAGAAAGAACTGTTTACAGTTTTAAAGGTTGACAAGGCCTGTATGTTTTGCTAGTTATGGATTGATCTTGCAAGAGTGTAAAAAATGAAAGACAAACATCATAATGAGTGCAATAAAAATAAGAGATTATTTTAAGAAGGCTTCGTCTATTAACACCGCCTTTAAAATCACAAAAAATTAGGGGAAGTTTTGATTAATCAAAGTCATTCACCTGCTTTCTGCTATCACAGCAATGCATTTGACCTTCTGACTGAATTATAACAAAAGAAGATTAGATTCGCTCGCAAAAATTAAAGTAAAAAAATCAGAATCGCCATACAAGATCACCATATAAATAAAAAGTTTTCGGTGATATAAAATGCCAATGACACTGTAAGCTTTCGAAACCCGACCACTTTATTTACAAATATTATCTGAACCATTCCATATTTGACTTGATACATGTACCACAAAGAAATCAAAATATTTCATCCAGCCATCTCGTCTCCACGAGCAGCAGTAACCCTGTGCCCCGGCGTCCAATTATATCAATTAAAACCTTAGACGTGACCAAATGGACGTTTTGCCATTGGTCATCTTAAACAACAAAACAGTGTAGGTACACGGAAATCTGATATATCGTTGTAATCAGAGTGGCGCTTTTGTCGAGCGCAGTCATAATTACATCGTTGGGCAATCCCCATATTTCAATCGAACTTGCTGCTACAGTATATTGCAATAGCAATGGTGGCCTTCTTCTCTCTGTCTCTATGTCGGACAAAAGGACGGTCGGACGGACAGGCAGACAGTCGGTTAAATAAATTGAGAAATAAGAAAAATCTCAAATATACCATTTTCCGACCTTGGTCTTAGTTTGTATGAAACAGCCGCAAATCGGCCAGGTATTCGGCACATAATAATGCTATCACTTAATTCATTTGATATGTCACTCGATACTTTCATGTCGAAAACATCTTTGTAATATATTTCATATATTTTCATATATATTCCAGAGGAGGAGCAGGTTGGATCTCATCAAACTGAATCTTATACCCGTCTTTATTGTGAGCGCACGTTCTTTTTGTCAGATGGCTTTTTCAGAACATCATGTTTAATTTCAGTTTATCGAATGCAATACGCACCCGATTAAAAAAAAAGACAGAGAATTCAATTGAAGTTGAAACATTATACAGTAAAACACATGTAAAGCTCGAGACCTGCTCTGCACATTAGACCAAGGAGTTAGGTCTACAACAGATGTAACTCCTTGATTAGACATATTCATAAAAAGAAAATAAAAACCACGAAGATAATTGATTTTCACTTAAAAAATTACCGTGTAAGGCTATTCTCTACCAGGGCATCAGATTGATTTTTCACCAGATATTCACAGATATGTCTCTGGTTAAATTAACAGTTAGAGAAAATGTCCACATAATAAAAACTGCAGCACAGGTACAAGGTAGTGTAAGGGACAGTTAAAGATGAGGACCAATTTTAAACAGAGTACGCAAATTGACTATCAGTGACGCAACGTTTTGTCGCAGTTGAACGAAGTACTTACGGAGGGCACTTTACAGCATAAATAAATAAATACATGGAGCGGTCAATGTGAAAACGGCAATAACCACAAATCGCTTGTTACTCTAGTTAAAATGAAATGAAAACGGGCGCTTTGTGCTATTAATATAAAGGGCAGTGTTATTACCATTCTACCTTGCAGTGATATTTTGACTGCCCCGAAGCTTACCATCTAATTAGAATAGTTTTAAAAGCGTTGTTTTTAAATTGCTTTTAAATGCGTTTTGTAATGGTATTGTAGTGTATTATTTTCATTTTGAAGTGCAAATAGTGTAAGCCTCATTTTTTTAAAAAGGGAAATCAATTGGTTTTGTCTAGAGTATTTTACAGAATGAACGGACATTCGCTCACTGCCTAATTCCTATTTTAAATGATATTTAGTTCCTCATTGACGATAAAAGACAAAATCACAATGCTCCGTGCAGAAAAAAGCTTGTCATTACTCATCCAAAATATCTATACCATTTATTAATTTTAAAAATTATAAATGAAAAGCTTGTATGCTTTGAATTTTTTTTCATTTTCTTCTACGAAATATTATTTTTCCTAGTATATTTTACACTTTCTTACACATTTGCCTCCTGCATTATAGTTAGCAATATATTTTAAGAAACTAGAAATATTCAAGGAGTGCTCCTTTACCTCCAGTTAGATAATTTTATGATGCTCAACCCGTAAAGAGAGTTCTAAAGAGCGCAACTTGAGTGTCGGCATCCGATTTAGGGAACAAGAGCAAATAATTGTTATTCCTGTTTACTAAACCAAATCTAGATCGGGCAGATATGTTTAAGTGGAAGAAAGCATTCGTCACCCGACACCGCCATGTAAATTCGCGCTTCATCTCAGTCGGGAAGAAGAGAGCCTTCAGGTGAATTCGAAACATTACGTCACAGCGGAAAACGCGAGCACGGTAGCTATCGGCTGACAACAGAAAAGGTCGACGTTGTTTTTCTTAGATGGCCTAGGGAGCAGATGGGTGAGATGCCATCTATTTTCCGTGCTGTATGCGATTTAAAATGAAAAGAAAGCAATCCTCGCTTCACGTTCCACGGCTTTGGGGACTTTAACATTCATCGGCATTTTTTTTTAATTTTGGCACTCGATACATGCACATATTTGTCAGTGGCGTTAAATGCGCATTTCTCGCGGACACGTCAATCACGTGCTTAAAGACCGTCAAATAGCCTCGGCCTGTCCTTTTGGTCAGAAATGACCTCTCTAGATACATTGTCCCTCTTTCACAGAATGGTTTTTCGGAGGCAAAATTCCATATTTATACACTTAAGTTTCCTCGCCTTGTACATTGTTAGCTTGGATGCTTAAGTAAAAAAACGTTAAGTTAGACACTGTAAAATGATTCCATCAACACGATACGATAAAGCATAAAATCTCTCACAAGACCACCCTCAAGCGTGAACTATTCAATTCTGGGTTTCCGTAAAAGGCATCAAGTGTCAGATTTAATAGTTTGTCTGCTTGTAATATTGACAACTAGCGTATTTTCTGGGGCGGGTACAAGGACGCAAGTATTCAATTACAGCCTAATTAACAAAAGTGCTTCTAGGGAGAGAGGGTGGAGCTCTTTGACCTCCCTGTGTTTGGCAGAGACAAAATAAACAAAATGAAATAGAAAAATACATCGTGAGTAAAATCCTGAGTATACATGTGAAGATCTTCGGTTCATAGGTGCATGACGCAAGGTTACATTTTCAGTAAAAAGTTTACTGCATAGCTGGCGAATCGTTACTTTGAATATTTTTCATAAATTGGATTTGGGTGATGGTTTCGATCCTTTTCCTGCAATGACTATTAAAGTTAACGTCATGAAAATCGATCTTTCTTAACACGGTTTCCATCAGAGCTTTTCAAATCATATTTTAAACTTGATCAAGACAGGAATCCATTGCTATCTTGATATTAAAAGCCCGCGCGAAAGGCCTCTAATTATTTCTACGTTCATTGCTCCTGTAATCAAATTGTGAGCACTTAACATAAAACATACTTTTGATTAAAATTTATTTCGATCATTATGGTATTAGGCATTACTCAATGCACAAGAGACTAGTGCCGTGATTGCCACAAAACCGACCGAATGATCCATGGATGAAAGACAGGCCACCTCATAACTCACCAAGATATGGATACTGGCATGTAAGCAACTGAAGTTGGGTGTTTTGTTCAACACGCACAAACAACTGGTTCGTCAAATAAATGGTTATAATGAAAAGTCATAAGTATAAAATGATATCACCTCTGAGTACAGCAAACTCTTCTCTCTGACTGTATTGACTGTATTGATTTCCCTTCACTTTTCACAATCTGTCGGTTAAGTTCTCGGGTGAATCTTTCCACAAATCTCGCGGCTTTCTGCATACCCACCAGGCAAATGTCACTGAGCTATTTCTGGGCCAAGGAAATGTCACACGGAAAATTGCATGTTTTGTTCTAATCCCTAGCTTATCTCACATATATGGCCTTTAAATACAATTCATAAAACCGATTCTTGGTAAACCATCAACCGTTGTCCTTCCTTCAAATACCAAGGCTTACCACAATGCTTCTTTTATTCTCCAAGAAACAACATAGGCCTTTCAGTGTATATACATATATATACCCGATTAAATAATAAAATTAAGTGGACCGTGCATCCTAAATCCGTTAACGAGTGGGCAATATAAAAGGTCTACCCGAGGGGTATCACTCCGCTATTGTGAATAAAACCTCTGCTGCAACAATATCTCACCGATTGCGACGTAACATTGCCTATACGTAATTTGAATGAATGCGATTGAAATTACGCGAGTGCCTTAACGAGGGGGATTAACCCCTGGAGGTAAGGGCACAAGTGCGCGTTGTTTATCTGTTTGCGGAACGTTACCGCAAGTGATTTCACGTTAAATTCCTTTCTCTTTTTGCTGGCCTTGATAATGCTGATAATGACACAACTCCCTTGCAGATTTTTGTTGGTGGAAAATCTCTTTAGAAATTTAAAAATGGAGCATGTCGGGCTTGTCATCATTGTTGTTCACACAGTTCGCAAAATTATGAATAATCTCACGCCACGCAAACGCTTGCAGTGTGCTACTGTAAGTATCAAAACAGTTCCCCTCCTCAGCATGTACAATAAACAATTTTACTGAATAAATTGCAGTATGAATGAATGGATGAATTAAATAAGTGAATCTTATACGTAAAAATATTGTAGGATGGCAAGTGAACGTTATCGGAATTTATTTCCGTTGTGGTCCCTAGAAGGGGTAAAACAAATTAAGGATGCATTACAATGAACCAAATACGAAGAACTAATATTTCTGTCATTATGACAGCGTATTTTGTTATGTTACATCATCACACTTTGGGCTTCACTCTGCAGAGGAGAACCGCCTTGTGACAACACAGGACCTAGTGGTTTTCTTAACATTGTAAAGGTAAATTAAGCGTGGGATTCGATAATACGGTGCTTGAACTTGCGGGGATTAATATTGCCATTGGATTAACTGGGATGTCATGCCGAAATTGTGAAGTTGTTAAAGGGAAATACGTGCTGCTATACACTGTTGGTATTGTGACCTTGAGAGCGTACAGCATGTGCATTTGTGTTTTTACATGCGTGTGGTGTGTACACGTGTCTTTGAGGCATGAGGTACCTTGGAAGACTCCCAATGATGAAATGACAATTATCACCATGCCATAAATTATAACAAACGGAAGTATTTGACAAAAATCGTCAAATTAAATTCTGAGTTGGTTTATTGCCAAATCCCAGTTAAAAAAAAGGAAGTTCACGCCCCCCCCCCCAACTCTCTCTCTCTCTCTCCCCTTCATTCTTCAGGTTAATTTTTACTTGTTCAGTTTTTAAACATTTGGTTTCCCTCAATGACAACTACACCTACCTGAGAGGGATATGCGTCCAGACTCGCCTCTTGCCTTAACAAGGCACGCTGCACGTGGCCACGTCCGTTAAGCCCTCGGGTTGCGCACCTTTGAAGGGGTGTCAGAGCCATAGGTGATGACTGCCTGCGATATCTTTAATGCAGTTGTATTTGATAAATGCCGTGAAAGGTGAGCGAAGCACCAAATATCTTGTATATACTTAGTATATAAAAAGCATGTTTCCTCTATTATTAAGAAATGCCAAAGAACAACCAATGACTGCACTGTAATCAGAACAAGAATAAAAAAGTCCCACCCCTGTTTATTTCCAAACCTTAACAAGAAAGGGGGTGATGTAATGACATGCGTATATTTTATTTATCAAATGAGGTATACACGTGTATTTGTTAATTGAGACATCTAGAACGCTGCGGTCATTTTTCTTTACAAATCTTCAGCGTGGATATACACCTGGGGGTTGCCTTCATTAGCCCTGTCCTGTAACCGCTGGACAATGGCTAACAACGCCGATACAATGGAAAGTGACCAGTGGTACGCAGCTAAATATTAAATTGGTTTTGTTCAAAGTAACCCCGGGTTATTGGCTAAATATTTATTGAAGAAAATTAGTGAATACCTGACCCGCAGTTCACTTGGTGCTGCTGGCCTTTGAAAAAAAAGAAAACCCACACATATGAAGATATTTTAAATTGTTAAGTTAGAACAATTTTGAACCGCAAATTGTTGACGTGAAACCAACAAATTCTGTCCAGTTAATGACTTTTGCTGAGGCAAGCTCTCGGCGAGGTTCACTCCAAAACTGGCTTAATTGGTCGTCGCCGATTTATTAACAAGGTAAAAAGAATTATTTAAAAATAATAATAAATGCTACGAGGTTAGATTTTATCACGCTACAACGAACCTGAGAAAATATCAAGTGACCTGTTCTGTGGGTGGGGCCAAAGTGCACCAGATACGTGCCAGGATTATTGCCTGGAGCAGTCTTCTCTAGCGCAATGTTAACAATTTTACTCGGCCCTGAAAAGATTTGACTTTTATTAAATTTCTCAAATAACTTAATGCACATTGGTCATTTGGAGTGAAATAACACATGTTCGCGACCACAACAAAATTTGGTCTTCCTACCTCCCACCCTCGCGTTCCGGAGTACCCTTTTTCTCATTCCGTTCTCTCTCCTAAATAAATAGTTTAATAAGTGAAAAGAGACAAATCCAAGCAAAAATATCCATCCCCGCACCCGCCACATTATGGTAAAATTTTCCATGTCTACAATTTTTTTCGTTTTTGTCGAGCAAAACATTTTCTATACAGGTGCGCCCCCCACCCCCTACTCGCAAAAACCTGTGCCCGCCAATATTCTACAAAATAAACCTTTCAGAAAAAAAACTTGATGCATTTGTCTTATCCTGAGGAGAGTTGATTTGTTCATTTGAGAGCGCCCATTGTTTTGCCGTCTGCTAATGATACTGACCTGGATGCTGACAGACGCAGTCCGGTTCCGCCCCATTTGACAAGATCGTCTGCAAGGAGTCCGAATTCGGGGTAAATTTGCAAGGGATTTCCACAGGCCTTGGGTCTCTTTGGATCGAATAAAGAAGAATAAAAACGGAAAAATGAGTAAACTTTAACCCTGATTATAAAAATATTTTGAAAAGTAGTTTTATTTCATGTTACACTAAATCAATTTAAATCGAGACGACAAATTCCTGTATTTAACTCTAATAATTCCCAGAGCCTGTGATCTCGTGACGTCATTTGGCAGCAAGACGACAAGACCCACATGGAGCACTTACAACACAGATTTTCATAAAAATGGCGCTTTCAGTTTTGGAATTCAAGAATTTCGATTTTATACCAGACGGGTTTCACAGCTTTGAAGAGACTGTTACGTACTGCAAGAAGTTTACTGAAGTAAGTAGGAAGAAGTCTAACTTTGCATTAGGCCTATGTGTACTATAGACATGTGGGCTCTTATGATGTTATAAACAGGAGGGAATGAATCAATGTAGCAACAGCAGTTTGAGTCATAGTGCATCATTTTGGTATTAATATATTATCACATGCATGTATCTTAGGAACCATACAAGGTTCGCCAACATTTTTCTGATTTTCGTAGACAGCCATTTTTGTCGTGTAATAGTTTTGAATTTGCCCAGGTTTAAGAGTTCACTTGTAGTGTTTAAGGTGTTAATTCATAAACGTGTTGATTTATCTTAAAAGGATACAATGTAACTTGCCGTTTACAATGTGAAAATCCATTTCCTGGCTGTATAATAATGTCACTGGTATGTGTCCGCTTTATTAATAGTTATATGGATGTACTAAAAGTACAAAGTACAGTGCAGAGAGATATGTATGTGTGTTTGTGTGTGTGTGTGTGTTTGAGCTGGGGGGGTAGGTGAAGGTTATGTTTTCCAATTTATTTTTTTACTTGCCCGACTATTTTCTTGAGCGTGAAAATAGGTGGGGGGAAGGGTTTGGTAGCTGACCAAGAAATACCAACATGTTGCATGTCAACAAGAAGCTTATTTCAATAGCTATTTATTTCATACCATTATTTTATTACACAATAATTATGCACAGTGATATACTGCTTAAAAGATTTTCTCAGAGGAAGATAAATACTATTGTCAAAACTAATTAGAACCTTCAGCCTGAAAGATTGCATTTATTCCTTCGATCTAAGCCTTGTCTGAATGGAATGTGCCTGGGATTTCATAATACTGGCACTGTTTTCAAACCCTGCTTCCTCTTGCACTCTCTACCGTCACCTTCAACCTTTTGATCACTTTATGTTAAAATGTTTTGAGAAATTTCAATATTTTATATGCTTCCAAGGTTTTCTTGAGTTTCATTTCAGACGGTGTAAAATGTTTGGATGAGGTTGTAAACATGTTCTCCAATGTACTGAATATAAGAGACCTTTCCCAGAGACTATCGTAATAACTTTGGATCGAACTATCTCCAAGGGGATTCTCGCTTGATTACAATTAACTTAAACGGCTTAGATGTCTGTCATGCCTTCTGAAGCTGATAGGGGATAATTAACTATTGCTTAGCAGCTTTAGCAGGTGGCCAGACATCTTAGCCACTTAAGCTGAAAGCAATTTAGCGAGAAACCCGGTGGAGATGGACCAATTCTGTTAGATCCATCTAGGGATGACAACCCAGTCTAATTTTTTTTTATAATGTATTTCAGGAAGTGAGAAATATTTTAGAGAAGGTCCAAGATGCACAGGATCTTTTCCAGACTCTAGTGATGATCCTGGAGTATTTCACTTTGGCAGTAGACAAGTTAGTGATATGTAGAGACAGCCATGAGTTAGTCAGGTTTTTGTTTTTGTGAGTATTAAATTTTACTTTCCTGATTTTAAGCACACTTATTGAAATTTTATAGCATATTCTATATTTGACAAAGTGTCTTTAGATTATTGAAATATATTTGAAATAAAAAGTCATTCAGTGACCATTTTTTAAATTAATTATTGTTGTTCTCACAAGCACAGTTTCAACTATTGTTAATAATGTTTGCACTCAAGGTCAGGATTTTTGCAGAAAAATCTAAATATTATTTTTACTGAATCTTAGGTTAAGTAATAGTCCGCAGTAATAGCACAGTCGTGTGACTAATATGCTAAGCACGAGTGGTATTCGAAATAGTCCATGGTAACTGGCCAATCAGATGCCTGCAATTCTATAAGAGGTATAATATTAGAGCACATTCAGAACCTGTTGATCTGCAGACTAACTAGTCACCAGTTTAAATATGGCTTGCACGTGACTGTGGATTCCCGCCTTCCAAGGGTGCTGCCCCTGCAGGGGCAGAAAAATTTAATCATAGCTTGCTTTGAAGCGAGTAGCGCCATATTTGAGTAGTCAGCAGCCAGTGGATCAACAGCTTCTGAATGGGCCCTTACATCATATTTATCCCCTCATGCAGGGAGTGCTGTAAGCCTCTGGTCAGTCTAAAGCTGAGAGAGTGTGAGGAGAAGCTCCAGTTCAGCTTCAAGGTCACTCTGATCAAGGTCCACGATGCCGTGGTGACCACCTTGGGGTTCCCATACTTCTGGCAGCTGTATGGTATAGCCAAGGTACCTTGGGATGACATGGTGTGTAAGATGATGGCAGAGCAGGACTTGGACACAAAAGAAGGTATGGGTGCTAACTCACTAATTTCATACTCCATACTTTTTCAATAACATTTAAGAGAAGTACACTGTACACTTTGGAAATTCCCAAAGGTCAAATTGTATTGTGTTCATATATGCTGCAAATATTTCCCAATTCAGAAAATAAAAAAGAACCCTCATATGAAAGAACCTATGTCAGCAGTTCCTTATGAAATGTATAGGAAGAAGGGGAGAAAAACTTAATTTTTTTATCTTTATCTTTTATCACTCACACAAACACACTCTTAAAGCCCATACTCGCTGTTTAGAAACGGAAGTAGTTGGGCTTACTAAAGCCGTGAATATTTGCTGAAAATTCAACAAACAAATCTGAAGACGTGTTCCTAGAAAATCTTGAAAGCCTCTGTTGAGTGTTGTTATTGCTGCATTGTCACATAACTGTTACATTGTTTTTCCAGTTTTCACGTACATTGGTTCTCAGGACATGAACCTCATGCGCCTTCGTGCAGATGTCATGCAGAAAAATGACTGCGAGGCATACTGCATGAACCTTTGCACCTGGCTTCTGAAGCACCCCTTCTACCGCAATGACACCGACTTAAGGGCCAGGCAGCTCATGTTACTCCATAAGCTGGGAGAAAAAGATAAATTTCATGTTGAGGTTTGTGATTTTTATACTGTTATTTGAAAAATTTGGAGAAAGGAAAATAATTCTTTTTATTACATACAGACAATATTTTTCTGCATATTCTCGGGCCTTGTTAATGATGTGTGTTCTCAAGCCCATAGTGATCTTGAACACCTAATAGAACTAGGATTTCATGGTGCAAATCTAAAGAAACTTGTCAAGACATACCTAGCTTTCACTTGTCAATGAGTCTCTCGCTGTTAACAGTTGTTCTTTTTTCCTTGATCCCACACTATTTTCAATATCCTATAAAATACAAGAAACTGCATGTTAGAGCTTTTGGAGATTCCAATATGTTGATTTTTTATTTTTATCTATTCATGTTTATTCATTGTCTTTATATTTTCCAACTCTGCTTTTGGTGCCCTCTACGTTCTAAATTTCCAAGCACTAAACTGAGAGAGATGTAAAAAATTGAACAAAAATATTGATAAATGATTTTCAGACATGGAAAGTGGATTGCTGTATGGGTTTGGACATAATGAAGAACCATCCCATGATCCGTGAGGAGAGGAAGATCTTTGTCAGTCTGGTGCAGACATTCCTTGTACAGGATTGGGTGAGACCTAAACACAAGTGTTGCACAAAGGTAAGGAAAAGTCTGTTCACATCAGATCTAAATTAAATCTGCACAAAGGTATGGAAAAGTCTGTTCAGAACAGGTCCTACTTAAAATTGTTCACATGGCACCATGTAGATATCTTGGTCTCTTTCACAATATTTTTATGACAAAAACATTTTTCTTTAGTACAGACAAACATTTTTTTTCTTGCCATAATTATTCTGTATATATATATATATGCTCTCATGAATAAATGAAGATATAATTTTGAAATGTTGATATTGAAAAATGATGAGATTCTTAAAGTTAGGTTTAAAGAGTTTTAGTTTCTATACTGGCAATATCATCAGGGTGCACATTGGTCTGCTTTAATTATTTGATCCCAGTTTTGCCTTGGAATTTTTATGTACAGACACAGATGTGTCTGTANATTGGATTGAAAATCGGACAGGTCAAATATATGAGCACCTGTCCGAAGGACAGGTGCTCACAAAAGTTAGTGTCTAGCCCTGATACAGACAATATTTTTCTGCATATTCTCAGGCCTTGTTAATGATGTGTGTTCTCAAGCCCATAGTGATCTTGAACACCTAATAGAACTAGGATTTCATGGTGCAAATCTAAAGAAACTTGTCAAGACATACCTAGCTTTCACTTGTCAATGAGTCTCTCGCTGTTAACAGTTGTTCTTTTTTCCTTGATCCCACACTATTTTCAATATCCTATAAAATACAAGAAACTGCATGTTAGAGCTTTTGGAGATTCCAATATGTTGATTTTTTATTTTTATCTATTAATGTTTATTCATTGTCTTTATATTTTCCAACTCTGCTTTTGGTGCCCTCTACGTTCTCCATTTCCAAGCACTAAACTGAGAGAGATGTAAAAAATTGAACAAAAATATTGATAAGTGATTTTCAGACATGGAAAGTGGATTGCTGTATGGGCTTGGACATAGTGAAGAACCATCCCATGATCCGTGAGGAGAGGAAGATCTTTGTCAGTCTGGTGCAGACATTCCTTGTACAGGATTGGGTGAGACCTAAACACAAGTGTTGCACAAAGGTAAGGAAAAGTCTGTTCACATCAGATCTAAATTAAATCTGCACAAAGGTATGGGAAAGTCTGTTCAGAACAGGTCCTACTTAAAATTGTTCACATGGCACCATGTAGATATCTTGGTCTCTTTCACAATATTTTTATGACAAAAACATTTTTCTTTAGTACAGACAAACATATTTTTTCTTGCCATAATTATTCTGTATATATATATATATATGCTCTCATGAATAAATGAAGATATAATTTTGAAATGTTGATATTGAAAAATGATGAGATTCTTAAAGTTAGGTTTAAAGAGTTTTAGTTTCTATACTGGCAATATCATCAGGGTGCGCATTGGTCTGCTTTAATTATTTGATCCCAGTTTTGCCTTGGAATTTTCTTTTTTTTAGGCCATTTCACAAAGTCATGTGCCTGCCCCCCCCCCCCCCCAACCACACACACACACACACACACACACACACACACACACACACACACACACACGCGGCCAAATCCCGGGTCTGCTATTGTTTTATAGTGATATCATATATCACCTCTCATTACAGGAGTTGTTGAGGCTTTGACGTAAATCTTCCCGCTTCCTCCTTTAGCAAAATCCTGGATCTGCCATTGTTTTTATAGTGCTATCATATCCTCTCTCATTACAGGAGTTGTTAAGACTGTGGCTCCCCCTTCAGTGGCGAGATGATGTTGTGAAGGTGGTGTTTGAGGAGGGGGTGATGAAGCTGGTGGAGCTGGCTGTGAATACCACTCAGGTTATGTACCTGGTGGAGATGCTGCAGGAAGTGGTGAGCATACATGGCTGCATTGACAACAGTGGACGAACAACTCTGCAGATCAAATATGTCCAACCTACTTGAATACTTCCCCACTGGGAATCTATTCAGTGTCTGTTAGCAGACTAGATGGAAAGTTTTGACTGTGGTCTAGTTAGTGCGCTGTTCTGAATGTGGCCTATGTGGTTCTGTATACAGTCCCTGTTCTCAAAGTTTCTTCCATTTAGGAAGTTACGCTGGTGACTATTTAAGATTTCCAGGTTTAAGCTTTACTTGATGTAAACAGGATGGTAGGATTTTGATGTTTAAGCTTTTTCTGATGTAAACAGGGTTTAAATCTCAATATTTTGAAAAAATTGTATAAGCAAGAGTTTTTATTCACTTGGTGTGTGTGTGTGTGTGTGCACACATGATATATTTTTATTTTACATCAGGTTATTATGTCAGAACTTTTTCTTAATTTCTTAGTTTCTTCTCTGACAGAACAGAATGACTGGAAAGACAAATTTTCAGGATGGTTAAGGCAGTTATCTAAAAAATGATTCCATCTTTCTTACAGTTTGGAAAACAGTTCCACAGTCTTTGTTTCAAAATCTGCTCCATCCGTCTGCAAGCAGAAAAATTAGCTCTGGAGGAGGCAAAAGACCAGAAGAAAATAGAAAAATCTGAGCAAGCCACTAGCAGCCTGAGTTATGTTTGTCAGGTGGTGTCCGCATTACAAGATGGCTGCTGGATGAAGAAGGTTAGCCTTCTCACTTCACTTTCTCTAGCACCAACTGAGGAGACTTTCCACCTGCTCCGAAAGGTTTCATGGCTTTGTGACCAAGAATGTGATCAAAGGGAAGGATATGAAGAGCACAATGAGGGTTGTATAGAGCTTGATAGTAATAATGAAGACCATGTAGTATCAAGCCCAGATGTCCAAATTTCTCATGGTAAGCAAACACAATCATCAGGTGGTGGGTCACAGCTAAATATGACACTAGCCTTGAATAAAGGAAATCCAGTTCTCACAAATATGGGTCATGGTGACCCAGACACCACTGCCACAGGTCAAACTCTTGGAACTTGCAGCTGGTCTCATCTGAGGAACTCTCCTGAAGACTGTTTGAATATTTTGGGCAACTGGGAGAGAAGCAAACATGGTCTTGACATCACAAAACAAAGCGGAGCACATCATGAAGACCAAGATATGGATAGTTCCAATAAACATGCTCCAGAGATGGATGAAGAAAACCAAGGACGTCAGCACTCGCAAATTGAAGCAGGCGTGCAGGATGGGGTGGAGAGAATGAACAAGTTCCAAGACAAACTCCTAGGCAACAGAGGGCGCATCCCAGGGCCATTGTTCCAAGAGGTCATTGATCTGTTGTCCAGTATTAGGGACCAGTCGCTTGACCCTAGCCTGTCATGGCCAGATCTCCAAACCAGCGTACTAACCTATATGCAGAAAGCAGGTCTCTATTATGATAGCCAGTCTGGTGAGTTCCTATGTAACATACAACCTGTGGTGAGAGTGGAAAGGTTAAAGGAAAGGTCTCAGTCCCATGAACCCAATACTGCCAGTAGTGAAGGAGATGGTGATGAAGAGGATGCTGATGATGATTACAGAACAAGATGGCCGCGGGTGATCAATGGATTTGTAACCCCCTATGTATCAGATGTTGTGAGACAGGACAGTGACNAGCTTTGCTGCCTTGTCTTTTTTTTAGGCGATTTCACAAAGTCATGTGCCTGCCCCCCCCCCCCAAACACACACACACACACACACACACACACACACACACACACACGGCCAAATCCCGGGTCTGCTATTGTTTTATAGTGATATCATATCACCTCTCATTACAGGAGCTGTTGAGGCTTTGACGTAAATCTTCCCGCTTCCTCCTTTAGCAAAATCCTGGATCTGCCATTGTTTTTATAGTGCTATCATATCCTCTCTCATTACAGGATTTGTTAAGACTGTGGCTCCCCCTTCAGTGGCGAGATGATGTTGTGAAGGTGGTGTTTGAGGAGGGGGTGATGAAGCTGGTGGAGCTGGCTGTGGATACCACTCAGGTTATGTACCTGGTGGAGATGCTGCAGGAAGTGGTGAGCATACATGGCTGCATTGACAACAGTGGACGAACAACTTTGCAGATCAAATATGTCCAACCTACTTGAATACTTCCCCACTGGGAATCTATTCAGTGTCTGTTAGCAGACTAGATGGCAAGCTTTGCCTGTGATCTAGTTAATGCGCTGTTCTGAATGTGGCCTATGTGGTTCTGTATACAGTCCCTGTTCTCAAAGTTTCTTCCATTTAGGAAGTTACGCTGGTGACTATTTAAGATTTCCAGGTTTAAGCTTTACCTGATGTAAACAGGATGGTAGGATTTTGATGTTTAAGCTTTTTCTGATGTAAACAGGGTTTAAATCTCAATATTTTGAAAAAAATGTATAAGCAAGAGTTTTTATTCACTTGGTGTGTGTGTGTGTGTGTGCACACATGATATATTTCTATTTTACATCAGGTTATTATGTCAGAACTTCTTAATTTCTTAGTTTCTTCTCTGACAGAACAGAATGACTGGAAAGACAAATCACATCTTTTCATGCCTCCACATTTGAAATACATTTTCAGGATGGTTAAGGCAGTTATCTAATAAATGATTCCATCTTTCTTACAGTTTGGAAACCAGTTCCACAGTCTTTGTTTCAAAATCTGCTCCATCCGTCTGCAAGCAGAAAAATTAGCTCTGGAGGAGGCAAAAGACCAGAAGAAAATAGAAAAATCTGAGCAAGCCACTAGCAGCCTGAGTTATGTTTGTCAGGTGGTGTCCACATTACAAGATGGCTGCTGGATGAAGAAGGTTAGCCTTCTCACTTCACTTTCTCTAGCACCAACTGAGGAGACTTTCCACCTGCTCCGAAAGGTTTCATGGCTTTGTGACCAAGAATGTGATCAAAGGGAAGGATATGAAGAGCACAATGTGGGTTGTACAGAGCTTGATAGTAATAATGAAGACCATGTAGTATCAAGCCCAGATGTCCAAATTTCTCATGGTAAGCAAACACAAGCATCAGGTGGTGGGTCACAGCTAAATATGACACTAGCCTTGAATAAAGGAAATCCAGTTCTCACAAATATGGGTCATGGTGACCCAGACACCACTGCCACAGGTCAAACTCTTGGAACTTGCAGCTGGTCTCATCTGAGGAACTCTCCTGTAGACTGTTTGAATATTTTGGGCAACTGGGAGAGAAGCAAACATGGTCTTGACATCACAAAACAAAGCGGAGCACATCATGAAGACCAAGATATGGATAGTTCCAAAAAACATGCTCCAGAGATGGATGAAGAAAACCAAGGACGTCATCACTCGCAAATTGAAGCAGGCGTGCAGGATGGGGTGGAGAGAATGACCAAGTTCCAAGACAAACTCCTAGGCAACAGAGGGCGCATCCCAGGGCCATTGTTCCAAGAGGTCATTGATCTGTTGTCCAGTATTAGGGACCAGTCGCTTGACCCTAGCCTGTCATGGCCAGATCTCCAAACCAGCGTACTAACCTATATGCAGAAAGCAGGTCTCTATTATGATAGCCAGTCTGGTGAGTTCCTATGTAACATACAACCTGTGGTGAGAGTGGAAAGGTTAAAGGAAAGGTCTCAGTCCCGTGAACCCAATACTGCCAGTAGTGAAGGAGATGGTGATGAAGAGGATGCTGATGATGATTACAGAACAAGATGGCCGCGGGTTATCAATGGATTTGTAACCCCCTATGTATCAGATGTTGTGAGACAGGACGGTGGCTTGCAGCAAAACAGCACAGAAGATGGCAGCAGTGGTGATATAGAAGAGGAGGGTTGTCTCACTGAGCTAGAGTGCCTAGTGTCAAAGGACGTTGGTGTACTGGAAACACAGGCTGATATACTTGAGCAACCTGGCAAAGAACAACCAGTCCTGATTCAGGAAGAAGCTGCATGTCTTACCAATGAACTGATGAATATTGCAACTGAAATTAACAGTGCAGGGGATGTTTTACAGTCGGAGGTTTTGGATGGGCAGAGTCAAGAACATTTTGAGAAAATCAAAGATGTTGCTACAAATTTATCTGTTGAGACCGAGTGCACAAATTGGTGTTCCTCCAAGGACCTAACAGTTCAATTACGTCATGCTGCAACAAAGTACTACCAGGAAGAGGAGAGTGTGATTGAAACCTGTGGACTGGCAACCCATCAAGTGGTCCAGATTGTGTCTGACATAATTCAGGAGCTGGAGAGTGTCAAGTTGTGCGATGATTTACGAGACATCATGATAAGTGATGGTCCCAGATTTTCAGATGAACCCTGCTTGAACAAAACTTCGGTGAAAACCAAGGGGTCTTTGAAGGAATATAGCCCGATCGTCCCTGATGTTGGTTTGGCTGAGGAAAGTGAAAAGGACTTCTGCGAATTGGGCAGCTTGGCAGTTCTAAGCAAAGGCCAGAAGAAGGAATATGGACCTCAGCTATGTGAGACACATTCTTCTTGTAATCGAGTTGAAGGATCCAGGTGTGCTGAAGAAAATGGTGATATTGGCTCCCTTGTGAACAGTTTATCAATCAGGGAAAAGTGTTTAAAAAAAGCAAATGCTGCAGGATTGATGCATTCAAAAAAGAATGGTTGTCCAATTTGCTGTGCTGTTTTTAAGTATCCTGGAAGTGTGAAGCGTCACATTACTTTTATCCATTTTGAAGACGTGGTGTTTTCGAAAACCACAGAAGAAAAGAAGGGCCCTTACATGTGCCTTGTGTGTAATGATTTTCAAACTCTGACTAAGCAGGACATGATTATGCAACATATATGTACACATGCTGAGGTCACAAAAGCATTAGCAGAATTGTCTGGTGACAATGCACATCAGAGTGAAGTAGACTCTGACACCAAGGATTATGTTGCTGTTGACAAATTATCCATTGAGAAGGCGGTGATGGAGTGCTGTGAGGATGTAGGAACCATCACCTATCTGAGGCATCCCACCAACACAAAGAAAACCAAGGCTTCAAGGGCTTCAAAGAAAACAAGACACAAGAAGAGGGTTGCCAACATAGCCAATGCCTTGAAGAAAAAGCTATCAGACTCTGAATTCAAACAAAAAAAGTCAGATTCCAAGTTTGAAACACTCAGTGGTTCAGGCCCACTTAAAAGGCAAAATAGTGAACAGGAACCAAGCAACCTTAAATCAACCATTATCTCCGACAAGGGCAATGAAACTGGAGAATTCTGGGAATGGGAATGGGAACTTGACGGTGACACTAATGGTGGAGAGTATGACAGTGACAACTTGGAGGATTCAGACTACGTACCAAGCTCCTCCAACTCTGACTCTGACTCTGATGGCTTGCCTGAAGGCATGCCTAAACCTGCTGACACATCCAGCAACAGTGCAAAGAGGCCATTTTCATGCACTTTGTGTAGGTTTTCCAGTAACCTGAAGGTGGTATTGAAAAAGCATGTGATTTTCAAACATGGTCTGTCTAAAACTGGGAGCAGTACCTCAAATCGGGATATTAAAGGTGTTTTTCACATAAGTTATGATAAAAACAAGTTCCTAAATGAGGTAGATGCAAACAGGAGTGAACAGAAGATGTCATTTGGGGTAAACAAAATTGAAGAGGGATGTTCAAGTTCAAATTCTGTACAAGAAAAATGTTCAGAAAGTTGGATGCTGGCAGGAAATGGAGATGATAAAACAAGATCAAACCAGGCCAAAGTATCTCTGAAGAAGTCATCTTGCAGGGCACCTAAAGCATTGAAAACCTCAGAACCAAAATTGATATCTAATGGTAATATAGTCAAAGTCTCAGAACAGAGAGAGGAACCATCACCTTTGGAGGTGGACAGTAATGACTGCCATCAGCAGGTTGTTCAAGGTGATGTGAAATGTGTGACAATTCATGGAAGGAAAGTGGAAAAGTTTCCACTTTCTGAATATTTGGCCAGTGCTCCACAGGCTATGATCTTGGCTGATGATGGTAATTGTATAAAGAAGGCAGACCATTTGGTACCTGAAGCTCAAAGGAAACTTTTGTTTCCTAGCAATTCAGCAAGTGCACCTACAACTTTAAATTCCAAGTTTGGGCCTAGTGCTGTTGACCACATTTATCAGCCCCCACTTGATGTGGACAGAGTTCATGCTTCATCAAAATTTGAGGCATATAGAATGACAACTCCAAGTATGAAGAAAGTGAAGTGCCTCGGGCAAGAGATGAAAACTCAGATTTCCAAGTTGAAAAATGGGATTTGTTATCCAGTTTTTAAACGATCTAACATTAAACTAGAAAAGTTAAAAGCAAAAGTTGGGGACTCAAGAAGCAGAAAAGTTGTTACCCTTAAAAGAAAGATAATAAAGAAAAGAACCAGCTTGGCTCAGATAACCTCTTTCCTGAAAGAAAGACAAGCTTGTTGTCTTCAACAAGCACAGCAAGATAGTGATGTTGTGTTTTCAAACAATGTGGACAAAAACAAGGATGTGGAAGTAGCCAATGGCAGTGAAAGAAGAGTGCCATCAGTTCTGCATCCATTGCTCAAGGAACTCATAATGCCAAATCCTTCTACCTCAGTATCTCTCTCTGATGATAATGACGATGTTCAAGTTGAAAAGTGTGATGAAAGCACATTCTTTCCATTACCTGGGGAACCAGGAAGTGAAGATGTTGCCATGTCTACCAGTAGTGTTGTAGCAGCAGGGATGGATAGATATCGCCCTGCACCAACAAACAGTGAAACACCCACTGTCATTGAAAGATCTTTCCATTCATCTTCTCATGCGAAGGAGAAAAATAGCAGACTGAGGATGCAAACAGAACCATGTTCCTCTTCTTTGCAATGTGGATCACCAGAAGTGCAAGAAGACTCAGGCAGTAATGGCCAACACATTTCATTTAACCATGCCTCTGCTCAAATAACAACCCAATTCGTAAGACAACAAAGCAACAGTGAATCTGAGAGGGAGGTCCTAAACCAGGATGAAATTATCTCTATTGACACCATACTAGAGTCTCTGAACACAGTGCGTGACTGGGATGTATATGGGCAGAATTCTTGCTGTCCTGCTGATGAAGCACCATTGCAGTGCCATGCACAACACATTGTCACAGCTAGCGCATTTTCACAAGTAACACAGTGCCCTCCAGCACAGGTGTCCTTTAGTCCAATAGTTACATTACCTATGAAAGATAATGCTCAGCGCAGTGACGCACCCATTGAATTGTCACAACTAACACAATCCATTCCAAGACGAACTTCCTCCAGCTCTACCAATGCTCTACTGCTGAATGATCTCACTCAACACAATGACCCAGTCAGTGCAGTGTCACAACTAACACAATGCATTCCAAGGCAATCTTACTCCAGCTCTACCAATGCACTCCTGATGAACGATGGCACTCGGCACAATGACTCACAAAGTGCATTGTCACAACTAACACAATGCAGTCCAAGGCAATCCTGCTCCAACCCAACTGATGCATTACTAATGAAAAGTAACACCCTTCACAGCAGCTATCCCACTGAATTATCTTGCCATACACAGTATGGTACGAGAGAGCCCTACAGTTCTACAAATGAGCTCCCAGTATTGACTGATGCAGATGAAGAACTTGCTTCTTATTTATTGAACAGTCATATGGCCAACCAAAGACCAAGAATATCTCCATGTTACAGTGGAAGATTTGAGAGATGTGGTGATGTTCTTAGTGATCAATTTGGGAGCCAGACTTCATACACTGAACCAAGTCAACATTTTCCACAGCAGATGGAAGAGAAAGTGCCAGAAAGAAAGCATATGGATTGTGAGTTAAATCCATTGTTTGCAGAAGCTGTGTCACTGTCTGCTGCTCCTCTTAACAATGGATCTGGTCAGCCTGCCACTCTTGTCACTGATGAATTAGAGACAAAAGTGCAGAAGGATTTGCCTCAATGTGTTGATGACTTTCCAGCAGAACACTTCAGAAGGACACCTCACCAGGACACTTCAGAAGAAGAGCCAAAGTATTTTTTGGAAGATGAAAGAATTGTTGAGAACTTTGTTAAGAGTCCAGAAATGCCTCTGGAAGAGAAAGTAGAAAATGAACAGTATTTGCTGCAAGAAAGACATGAATCAAAGAATTTCGTTCCAGACTCACAAGGCAAAGAAGGTATTAGTGATGCCATAGATGCAGTACCTGAGAGTCCTGTGCCTAATAATAAAGGGATTGAGCTGTTTGGAGACAGCAGTGCACTTAGCTTGAAAAGCAGTTTATCTTGTAATGGAAAAAACATACAATCTGATGCCAACATTGTATCCTTTGGTGGGAGCATTATATGTAAAGATGACAAACGGACATCGAAGGACTGTAATGGTGCTACCATTGTTGACAAAGGCATACCACTTGATGATATTTGTGCTCCCATTGGTGACAGCAGCATACCTAGTGGGGATATCTGTGTCCCCAGAGGTGACAACAATGTACCTAGTGGTGACAGCAGCTTCCCTAGTGGTGACAGCAGCATACCTAGTGGTGATATTTGTTCTTACATTGGTGACAGCAACATACCAACTGGTGACAGCAGCATACCAAGTGGTGATATTTGTTCTTACATTGGTGACAGCAACATACCTAGTGGTGACAGCAGCATACCAAGTGGTGACAGCAGCATACCTAGTGTTGATATTTGTTCTTTCATTGGTGACAGCAGCATACCCAATGGTGACAGCAGCAAACCTAGTGGTGATATTTGTGCTCCCTTTGCTGACAGCAGCATACCTAGTGGTGTTGATATTTCTTCGTCCATTGGTGACAACAACATAATTTGTGGTGACAGCAGCTTACCAAGTGGTGATATCTGTGCCCCAAGTGGTGACAGCAGCATACCTAGTGGTGATATCTGTGCCCCAAGTGGTGACAGCAGCATACCAAGTGTTGATACCTGTGCTCCCAGTGGTGACAGCAGCATATCAGGTGCTAATATCTGTGCTCCCAGTGGTGACAGTAGCATGCCAAGTGGTGATATCTGTGCCCCCAGTGGTGACAGCAGTATACCAAGTGGTGATATTGGTGCTCCCATTGGTGACAGCAGCATACCCAGTGGTGACAGCAGCATACCCAGTGGTGACAGCAGCATACCAAGTGGTAATATTTGTGCTCCCATTGGTGACAGCACCATACCCAGTGGTGACAGCAGCATGCCAAGTGGTGATATTTTTGCTACCATTGGTGACAGCAGCATACCCAGTGGTGACAGCAGCATACCAAGCGGTGATATTGGTGCTCCTATTGGTGACAGCAGCATACCCAGTGGTGACAGCAGCATACCAAGTGGTGATATTGATGCTCCCATTGGTGACAGCAGCATACCAAGTGGTGATGTCAGCATACCAAGTGGTGATATTTGTGCTCCCATTGGTGACGGCAACATACCTAGTGGTGTCAGCATCATACCAAGTGGTGATACTTGTGCTCCCATTGGTGACAGCAGCATACCCAGTGGTGATAGCAGTATACCTAGTGGTGATATTTGTGCTCCAATTAGTGAAAACAACATACCAAGTGGTGACAGCAGCATACCTAGTGTTGATATTTGTTCTTTCATTGGTGACAACAACATACAAAGTGGTGATAGCAGCATACCAAGTGGTGACAGCAGCAAACCAAGTGGTGACAACAACATACCTATTGGTGACGGCAGCATACCTAGTGGTAATATCTGTGCCCCCAGTGGTGATAGCAACTTGCCTTATGGTGTCAGCTCACCCAATGGTAACAACAGCAAATTAAGAAGTGATATTTATGAACCCATTGGTCACAGCCACATACCCATTGGTGACACCAGTGCATCCAGTGATGACAATAGCATACTAGTATCTAATGATGACATCTATGATCCCAGTGGTGACAGTGATATATCCAGGAGTGAAAGCAATGCGCACAGTGATGACTTCAGTGTACTAAATGACTCAATGCCAAATGCTGACATTACTATACATAGTCATGATACAAGTGTCCTCACTGTTGAAAACAACATGGCAAGTGAGACTAGTAATAAGAGCATTGCTTCTGGTGGTGACAGAGCACCAGTTCTTGACAATGGTATGCTCAAAGGTGACAACTTTGTGCCTAGTGGTGATAGACGCCTGTCATATGGTGACAATAATGTGCCCATTTATAGTGATGGTGAAAGCAATGTCCCCAGCATTGGTGATGACAATCCAGTCCCCAAATTTGACAGTGGTGACAGCAGTATGGCTGCTGTTAGTGGTGGTGACAGCAATATCCCCAGCATTGGTGATGACAACCTAATCTCCAAATTTGACAGTGGTGTCAGCAGTATGGCTGCTGTTAGTGGTGGTGACAGCAATATCCCCAGCATTGTTGATGACAACCCAGTCTCCAAATTTGACAGTGGTGACAGCAATATTGCTGCTCTCAGTGGTGGTGACATCAGTATCCCCAGCATTGGTGATGACAACCCAATCTCCAAATTTGACAGTGGTGACAGCAATATGGTTGCTGTTAATGATGGTGACAGCAATATCCCCAGAATTGGTGATGACAACCCAATTCCCAAATATGGCAGTGGTGACAACAATATGGCTGCTGATAGTGGTGCTGACAGCAATGTCCCCAGCATTGGTGATAACAACCCAATCCCCACATGTGACAGTGGTGTGCTCATTGGTGCCAGCAACATGGCTGACAGCGACAACGATGTGGCCAGCAGTGATAGGAGCATATCTAAAAGTGACAACATTTTGCATAGTGGTGATAGCAGTATGCCTAGTAGTAATGACACCTTGCTTATTGTTGACATGGGAGACACCAAAATGTCCACTGTTAGTGGTGGTGACATCAGCATACCAGAACGTGACATTTTGCCCAGTGTTGATGTCATTGTGTCTAGTAGTACCTTGCCTCATGGTGACAGTAGTGGGGACATCAGTGTGTCCACTATTGGTGGAGGTGACAGCTGCACACCTGAGAGTGACAACCGTTTTCCTTTTAGTGAAAGTATTAAAGAAGCAAGCATTAGAACCAAAGACTTGTGTGATATTCCTCCCTTGGAGCATAGAAATGATGACATGGAGAGTGAAGGAACCTTTAGGCTTGATAAAGAAAAGAATAACAGACCTGCCATTCATGAGGCTTTGAATACAAGCACAGAGGTTTCAAAGCATGGTGTGAGTGCATCAGGCGGTAAAGAACACAAGGACTCTAGGGTGGGATTACATCATACAATCAAGCTGGAATTCACAAAAAAGCTGAGAAGTAGATCAGTAATTTTCAAAAGCACGGAAAAAGAGATCAAAAGACCAAACAGATGCTCAAGTGTAAATACCCAAAAAGTGAATTCAAAGAAACAGTGGGAGGAAAAGTCAGAAAAGGATGAACAAATTGTATGGAAAGTGGACCAAAAAATTCAAAACAGGCTAAAAAAGATCAAGCATGCCATTAAGAATGGAAAAGGTGTACAAGTACAGTCTGAAAGCAGGCCCACTGGACAAAACATTGAGTCTCTAGAGGATAATAAGAGACATGTCCCACAAATAAAGGATCATCTGCATCAAACAGATGTGAAAGAGACAAAAAATTTGCCCAAGATTATGTCAAACCAAAATCCACCCAATGTTCATAAAAAGGAGAACCAAGACACCTCTGATGGGGCAGATGATAAAAGCGGTTGTGAAGAGCATGGAGTGAAGCACTTCACCAGAGCCAGAAGGAGACAAACCAGAACATCTGAACAAGGCCTAATGAAAGGAGCATGTCCTTCTGAAGCATACACTGGTTTTAGTAGAAAAGATAACAGTAAGTATAATACAACCATTCAGGTGACCAGATCAAGACAAAGGTGTTCCAATGCTGGTAACCTTGACCTAGGTAAGCCCAGACGTGAAGAAAGCAGACATTTCAAGTTCAAAGACTCCACTTATCATGGTGACCAAATTGATCTGCTAGCAGTTAGTGCTAGAAACCAAAGTAGAGAGCCACAGCTATATCAGGTGCATGCTTGTGAACCAAGTTCACACAGTGTGAAAACCGAGCAGAAAGAAACTGTCCATGCAGACAAAAGAAGCCTTCGATCAAGAGAAATTACTCCAATACCAGCACAAAAGGAATTTTCTACTGACATCAAGAGTGAGTCGCTTCCTGAGAAAAATGATCAAAAAGCAAAAAAGGACGGACTTCCAGGAGATGGTTCTTTTGATCTCACCTCATTGTCTTTTGTACCTCCTGGAGAGTGCAAAAACCCTTCTACTTCTAAGAGAAAATTGAGGAGCAAGGTCAAAGGAACTGACTTCAGGAGGGACAATAATGAGACCGCTGTGAATTTTGAGTACAAGAGACAATTGCGCAGCAGGGAAGGATCAGCAGGATTGGGCTCTTCTGGATGTGACAGTGATTTTGAATCAATTCAGAACTTGAAGAGGTGCAAAAAACCCACCTCTACAGCTGTCAGGAGAAGTAGGTCCCCCAACAAAAAGGTTTGTCATTGTCAGAAAGAAATCCCATCACCATGCCAGCTTGCTTTTGATTATCCAGATTCAAACCAGACCACAAAGAGATGTAAGGAAACAGTGAGCAATGCAGCAGTGGACCAGTACCTTTTACACAAAGAACTGAACAGCCAGAACTTAGAAAAAGCAAAACCACAGAACTCGACTTGTGCTGTTATTGGTACTATCAAAAACAAGAGAAAAAGTGAAAAGTCCAGTGCCTTAAAAGCCAAAAAACACAAGCCCTGGACAACAGCAGAAAATCCATACTGTTTGAGATGGCAAGAAGCAGCACAACAAGCCAGATGTGATGATTTCAGTGTAATCACATCTCCTAAAAGGCCCAATTGTAAGAATTCCTTTACAACAGCAGACTCAAAAGATAAGCTTGCACTCCAGAAAAACACTCAGAGGCAAAGGAAAGAACTAACCAGGGGTGCCAGTTTTGATTCTGTGCTGACAAGCAAAAGGTCAAAGAAGGAAATGGCAGCGAAGATCAAGCCCAGACGGTATAAAAACTCCAGCCATCCACGAGCCAAAACCAACACTATGGTCAAGAGAGGACCACGGGTGAAAATAGATCTTGGAAAATAGATTTGATAAACTTACTAAGATTCTTTGTTTACATTTGTATTTTAACATTCTTTGTTAATGTTTTTGTTTTCTTCCAGTTCATGCCAGTTATTTTGCATCTGTTAATGTAAATGTTGGGGACAAATCAAGCTTATTTTATTAGAGAACAGATGGTAATCATCTTTGAAAGTCCAAAGAAACAAAGTTAAAAGAAACAGAAGGAATTAAATAAATATTGTTTCATTTTTTTATTGTGATATTTAAAAAAGTTTATATTTTGATGTTCTTAGACTATATAGTTTTATAGTTGTTGAATTAGTTATTATATTTAACGTCTTGGTTGTATTATTACTATCTTTCTAGCTATATACTGTTGGGTTAGATAAATATCACTTTTGATAATCATTTGAACACCACAGGATACAGTTAAACTTAATTTCATTGTTTGTGTGAATATGATTTTGCTTGGCTGCCTATACAGTTCACTCAACACCATTGATAAGTTTCAAATACAGCACTTCCCAGGGGCAGATTGAGGCCGTCTTCTGCCTCTTCCAGAAGACGGTCATATTTTCAAGTTTACATTGACAGGTATCTAATTATTTCTGTCAGAAGATGGTCAAAATTAGATAGTGGATCAAAAAAGGAAGCCTGACAGAGAATAGCTCTGGATCCGCCCCTGCTATCATAACACACATGGCCTGAAGGTAGAGGCATGTAACCAACTGGTGCAGCTTTTTTGCATGACTCCTACAACACTTGCTGACGGACAGTTAGTCTCAGACTTTTATACCATGGCTGGCACTATAACAATAGGATGATTGCACTTGTATTTTGCTTACATGCTCACCTGTGGTTTAATATGCCCTTCAGTGCCTTCCGAGCAAAATACAAGTGCAACCGTCTTAATGTACCAGGCATGGAATAAGTCATGATACACTCACTCATACGACCACTCATTATCCACTGTATCCACTGTATGCCACGTTAATATATCGAGTTAAACTGTATCAAGGTGCAGCTGAGACGTTAGCTCTTGTATGTAACATACAGTGGACAGCTAGTGTAAGTTGTAACCAGACTTCCTACTGGTATGGTGGTATCATAGCCTTCTTAGATGTCTGTAGATTTTGTTATGCAAGGAGTCTTCTTTAAAAATTAATATGTGACAAAAACTTGGAAGCAATGGTGGGTACTGTAAAAGGAAATGCACTCACTAATAGGAAAGGTGCATTGTGCATACATTTTTTGTTAGATTTTTGAAAAGCAGATGGTGCTGTTATTATAGACATTGATATTTGGTGGAAGAGCATTTTGGTTTGAGATTTCCTTTTTTAGCTGTCAAAATTGTAAAAGGGTAATGTTATTCCAATTTAGTTATTTTATTATTTATTTTTGTGACATATTGCTGTTTGATACTTAAATCTGTGAAATCGATAATTTTGACTTCAACCCATTTTTGTTTTATCTTAAAAAACCATAGGCATATACAGTTAGTTTCTTCGAAGCCATCCCCTTTTTATTTAAATTTTTTAGTGTTTAAAATTAAGAATCAAGAGTTAAAAGAAATCAAAGAAAAATGGATAGATTAGTCCTGTACTTTCCTGTATTTAGTTTTTTGCAAAAAAAGAAAAAGAAAATAAACATAAAACTAAATTTCCATTCGTTGTTTAATAGTTTTAACTTGGCTGAAGTATGACATCCATTTTTGCAGTGATTTTACAAATCCGCGTAAGACAAGTAATCACAACTAATTTTACCCTCTATTAACTAGCAATTGTGATGGAAGCTGTCTGGAAAACCTCTGCCACAATAGTCACCCTGTAACTTCATATTACAAAACTTTGAAGCTAAACATTGCTTTATATACTGGGAATCTTACCATCAATAAAAACTTGTGCATTTTTTTTTTTTTTTTTTTGAGTGGGGGGTTGGTATGGGGCGTCATATTGTCATGGGTAAAAATGTCACAATCTTTCTTGTTCTCATTTACAAAAATGTAATAACTATAGAAGCATGCAGTAATATCAGCTTAAGATGCTAAGCATACCTACCTTTGTTAACCTTATAGTAGTCTCCCAATTCATCCTTCTACAAGTATTAATAACTTTAGAAAACATATCTGCATCAAGAGGTGGATTTTAACTCAAATTCCTGGCAAAGTCAAATTCTGGAAAGAAAAACTTTTGACAAGAGTAACAAATCGGTTTTTAATTAAATATTTTTATTGAAAATCCTTATCTTTCCATTGGCATGCACTGCATATGTGGCAAATAATTTGCACTTCTAACTTTCAAAAGATTATCCTCCAACAAGGAATGTCCAGAATCAATCTTAATTCATGATTCATTTTTAAAATAAGTCTTTGACGATGGAATGCTGCCATACGACGCTTCTTTTTCAATCCATCCTGCTTAGCAATCTTGGAGACAAAACTTGGATCCGTTTATTCTCCACCCCCATCTTCCTTTCAATGAAGGGATGGTGGGAGTGGTCAATAAAATCTGGATCCTGGTCATTTACTGTCCTGTGTCAAGACTACGGCCTGACCATTTGGTATGGAGTGCTGACCAACAACTAACAAAGCTTTACTGAGTGACTTTAAAAAGTACTGTCATACAATTTCCAATATAAATCCACATCTTTTAAGGACGGCCTAAGCAAGCTACAGACTGGTGACGATGTTTTCCATCTTTCCTAAAATGTCTTCTTTCTTGGATTTGGTGCTGGTTTCCGCTTCCAAGTACTGAGCCTTGGGGATCTTGCCAGCAATTAACTTCTCAGCGTAGGAGATTGCAATGTTGACCTGTTCACGGAACTGGGTGTCCAAACGCTGAAGCTCCGCAACCTAAAAGACAAACATGGTGAATGAGATTTTATATAATGTAAATTCTACATCTAAAACATAGTAGAACAAATTCCCCTCTTGCTTTCAAACACACACACTAAAAATAAATAAAATTTTCTTTTCAACCAATGCATTGCAACAATTTGACTCAAAACTCAACTACCAGAAAGTTATTTGGCTAGAACACATATTAAGCTAGGGTATGTCCCTAGGGGAAATTCATTGACAAAAAAAAAAAAAAAAAAAAAAAAAAAAAAAAAAAAAAAAAAAAAAAAAAAAAAAAAAAAAAAAAAAAAAAAAAAAAAAAAAAAAAAAAAAAAAAAAAAAAAAAAAAAAAAAAAAAAAAAAAAAAAAAAAAAAAAAAAAAAAAAAAAAAAAAAAAAAAAAAAAAAAAAAAAAAAAAAAAAAAAAAAAAAAAAAAAAAAAAAAAAAAAAAAAAAAAAAAAAAAAAAAAAAAAAAAAAAAAAAAAAAAAAAAAAAAAAAAAAAAAAAAAAAAAAAAAAAAAAAAAAAAAAAAAAAAAAAAAAAAAAAAAAAAAAAAAAAAAAAAAAAAAAAAAAAAAAAAAAAAAAAAAAAAAAAAAAAAAAAAAAAAAAAAAAAAAAAAAAAAAAAAAAAAAAAAAAAAAAAAAAAAAAAAAAAAAAAAAAAAAAAAAAAAAAAAAAAAAAAAAAAAAAAAAAAAAAAAAAAAAAAAAAAAAAAAAAAAAAAAAAAAAAAAAAAAAAAAAAAAAAAAAAAAAAAAAAAAAAAAAAAAAAAAAAAAAAAAAAAAAAAAAAAAAAAAAAAAAAAAAAAAAAAAAAAAAAAAAAAAAAAAAAAAAAAAAAAAAAAAAAAAAAAAAAAAAAAAAAAAAAAAAAAAAAAAAAAAAAAAAAAAAAAAAAAAAAAAAAAAAAAAAAAAAAAAAAAAAAAAAAAAAAAAAAAAAAAAAAAAAAAAAAAAAAAAAAAAAAAAAAAAAAAAAAAAAAAAAAAAAAAAAAAAAAAAAAAAAAAAAAAAAAAAAAAAAAAAAAAAAAGCCCAATTACCTTCTCTGCAACATCTGTGCCCTCTTGTTTAAGCTTGGCCTGCAGAGCCTTAAACTGTTCAGTCAATGCCTTGTAGTCAGCGTCTATCTTTTTGCGCTGTGCGGTGAAAGCAGCAGTGTCTTTGTTGGCTTTGTACTTGTCGACAGCATCATCATAGCTCTGGTATAAGGCACTACGCTTGTCATGCACGTTCTGAACTTCTTCAACGAGCCCGGCCACGCGCATACGGCTTTCACTGGCCTCATCCTGAGAGGGAAAAAAATAAGATTAATTTCAAAGAATAGACTATTCTATTTCTTTTTTCTTTTTGTTGTAATTTTTAAGAGGTGCCAAACTGCTATTTGTGCTGTAAAAATGATTTCATATCTAAACCATCATATTAATATAGCTTTAAACCTAAGGTAGCGATTCAAAAATATTAATATAAAGAAGATAACTGTTGGTAATTGTATTGTAAAGTAACCCCCGTCGCCTCTTAAAGAATCCAGGACTATAACTGACCTTGGTAATGGAGAAGTCCAGGCGCACATATATGATGACAACTGTGAACAACAACCAGAATGCCAGCACTACCAGCAGTGGCTCCTGCAGCAATAAAACCTTGCCAAATGTGTAGTCCAGCTGAAAGACAAGAATCAAAATATGAAGATGACACAGAGACACAAGAACATCGCAAATCATCTGGAATTGTTCAATGAGCAGGAAAATAAGCATCTTACTATGTCCAGTGTAGATAGATAGACAGTTGTTCTAATTTATTCTTATTTATTCTGGATTGTAAGCAGAAGGACAATTAATAGAGAAAAACATTTTTCTCTTTGTTTCACAACATGAGCAAGTCAAGCAGGCAAAATTGAATTGGAAAGACAAATATATTTTCATCTATCGCTAGTGCACTCGTTTTCCCTATTAGTACGTTTTGTATTATACTTGCAGGGCTTGACACTAACTTTTTTCGAAACTGGCCCGCGATAGTGGTAAATATTGCAAGGATGATTTGACATGACATTTTACTTGGTCTTTGGTCCAGTGACCCATCGATTCAATGGCCCTAGGTTGGTTTTCAGTGGCCCAGGGCCAGTGGGCCACCCTTAATATCAAGCCCTGATTTGTGTGATAAATCCCAGTGTTACCTGGAAGTCCTGAATGTGGTTCTCCACCAGGTTGGTCTTATGGAGGGTGACCACTGGCCTGCCCACCGTGTCCAGATATGTAAAGTGGAGACTGTCTGCATCACGCTTCACATCGTAGGGAGGGTTAAACTGGATGTTCCTTAAATGCCATAATAATAATATTGACAGTAAATTTATTAAAACATAGCAACCTGACATTGTACAAGAAATTAATTAGAATAAAATTTACAAAATAAAATATTTACATTGAAAAAGGAATCCAATATAATAATAAGACAAAACTGAGTTTGAAAATCAAACATTTTAATGAAATGTGAACTTGGGCTTCCAAAAACATGAAAATTTATTGTGGGGCAAAACACTAAATTGGTCTTCGGAAGGGGGGAGGGGGGGAAATAGCCCACATAATTTTAAAATAAATAGATATATGTGTTATCTGGTCTTAAGTTGTATAAACTACTTGAAAAATTTTCTTAACAATTAATATATTCAGAACAGCAAACCAGTCTTTGCATTTTATTGCGGTCAATAAATAAGGTCAATAAGGATACTTACTTGGATCCCTCAGGCAGGATAATCTTGACTGTGATATAGTCTATGACCTGATCATCATACACATGGTCTACAAAAGGCATCTTCAGTGCATAGTTGCTACCTGAGGGGGGGGAAATAAAAACTTCTCAATTAAAACATACACACTGCAGATACAGCACCAATGGGTGTAATGTAATGAATAACATGTTCTAATGGTAGCTCAGGCCCAATAAACTTCTATAGCAAAAACACAAAATTCAAACAATCTTTTTTTCAATCACAATTATGGTAAAATAGGCATCTATATAATTAATGAATCTTACCTAATGCAGCTCATTTCCTCATTTCGATAAAACAAAGACAAATGAATAAATTGTTAACAAGATGCCTATTAAACTTTAAACTTACCTGAGTTGTACAAATACTGATAAGCTGGAATGTTATAGCCGATTGTGTAGTGGGTTTTCCAGCCTCCAAACAGAGGAAAACGTGGGCGGAGTTCCAGCTCCATGCCTTCGTCCTGTTCTCGCAGGTTGCTGGTGGAAATGTTACCAATCTCGTCACGGTAGTATATGTCTTTGGCGTTGGCAGGTAATACAGTCTGAAAATATTTTAAAAGTTTGTATAATTTACACTGAGTAAAGAAAGAAGGAAATCATGTAGCATAGATGGAAGGCAAATTGGCTGAAGATGCTCAGGTCTTACAAAATTGGAATAGAAGCAGATCAATTCATATAAAATTCTTTAGCGTCTTAACAGGCAAAACTTCTTTCCATGAATCAGAAAATGAAAGGTTCTATTCCAACTGACCTTGAATGATTTAATGGAAGAAGCTCCATCCTGATGTCTTTGGTAGTCATATCTGGAGAAGGGACCTTTCAGCTTGGCTCCAGTGTGGTACATATCAAATGTCTCCTCCACTGCAATGTTCCCCCAGTGGGACACCTCTATGGTCCGCGTCAGGTGGGTCACTGTCAGGAATGGCGTGTTGTTCTCGTAGTGGATCACAACCTCTCCCTGAATAGAAATAAGAATACCAAATCAGACCAAATGTCATGAGGTGAAGAGGGTTTGACCATGACGCAATTAAACCCACACTTCTTAAAAGCCAAGTTTTGTAAGGCTTAATAGATTTCACAATGATTGCTTTTTAATTATAAGCAATTTACCACCACTTAAAAAAAAGCCACTGCTTAATAAAAGTAATTATTGGTCTGTAAATCAAATCCACACACAGAAATAGAGAACATTTCACCATATGCAGAAATAAGGAACATTTTTCATCTATTCACCTACTTTAGTAAAAGCTGGCCTAGATTCATAAGGCCCATAGGTAATGGTCTTGTCATTGACAGACACTGGTTTGGTCTTGGTGTAACTCTCAATAGTGCTGGAGGACAGCTGCACAGAGGTGGTTTGGGTCTTGGTGGAGTATGGGGAGTAGTAATATAGGTTGCCGTGGTACTGCATCAGCTGTTTCTCCCCCTGTGTAATCTGGGCAGGGTAGGGGCGGAGGATGTGGGTGAACACGGTCTCCACGGTGACCGTTGTTGTGCTGCCTTCACCGAGGGCTGGGATGTCAATGCGCCAAAACTTTGCACCCCTAGAACACAGACGTTTTATGACAAGTTCAGAAAAAACTTGAGGAATTATTATCATTTAATAATTAAAATCAAGGTCTAACTCAACGCAGAAAACATGTCAATAATGGTATGGACATTAATTCTATAAAACTTTCAACAACAGAAAATGAGCTTAAAGCAGGAATTAGCCTTGTTTTTTTTTTTTTAATCACATCTCTGAACATTTATTGTGAGATCAAAACATTTAATTTAAAATTTCAAAATTCCATGGTCTTTTATAAAAAGCATATGCCTGTATAAGAACCTCGTTCATCTCTAAAATAATAATAATAATAATAATAATTAAATTAAATAATTTAATTAAATCGTGATCTATTTTTGTATGCTAGACATATTTGCAGCTTTCAGTTCAATAGTAAATTATGACTATATTTCCCCATATACTGCCCATATACAATCAATGCATGCTTCACAGTATGTGATGCGATGTGATGGCACAATCTGATTGGTCAAAAAAAAAATCCCCTTTCTTGGTGAACAGAATATAACAAAAAAATACAACAACAACAAACTTTATTCAATTCAATCACACCCAATAACACTGCAGGATGTCTTTCATGACTTTTGCAGTAACTGTCATGTCAGTAGTTTGTATGCAACTTACTTGGCATCAGTTGTGACAGTGGTTTCAGATACGGGTAAGTTAGAGTCCTCTCCGTCTTCTACCTTTGTCTGCAAATAAAATAATAAATAATTATTCTTTGTACATGACAACAGGTCCTAATTAGAAAATGCTGTGTATATCCAATTGTTTGGCTCCAAACTAACAGTGAAATAACAAACTACAACCATAAATTAATGATTCATGAGCAAAGTCTCTCCCTCCCCCCTCCACCAAAATATTTTCAAAGTTAAGGAATGCATATGAAGACTCCTAAACAAGACAGCTACACATACCTGTGCTCCAATGAAGGATAAGCGATCCTTAGCATCTGCATCTTCGAGTGCAAACAGAAAAGATCTCACAGCACCCTTTCCTGTATTTTCCAAAGTGATGACGTTGGTAACTTTGGCGAGATGAGTACTGATATCTATCTTCCTCTCAACGTTGCTGTTGACTATGGCAGTGTTGACAGTGTCTTGGTTTGCAGTGCAACATGTAGCCAAAAGAGTGGACACTACGATCAGTTCGATGCTAAATTTTTCCATGGCGCACTTTTAGCGATGTCGGCGGATTAAGCACCTAGAGAGATGCCGGTTCCACGAATTCAATATGGCTGGACCGGAAGAGGAACATGTAACCTCGTTTTCAAATGGCCAGGGTGGCAGACAGTCATTTGCTACTTTATAAGAAGGGATAAATTTTAGGTTTAAGGCATTTTTTTCTTCCAAGTTAGGAAAAGAAACAATACTCAAGGATAAATTATTCCCATTTATATGAGAAAAATTATTTCCCCAGCTAACGAGAGCGCGTGAAATTTCGCGCCATCTTCGTATTCACTTCCGAGGTCAACATGGCCGGGGATATTGACAGAAACCGATCCCTGAAAGAAGCGCTCTTCGAAAGTCTGACAGCCATTTTATCGCCTATGCAGAATGTGCGGGCGTCGGGCGAAGAGCAAATCAAAGCATTGGAAGTGACAGAAGGTAACCTTATACTTTTCTTTACACAGAATAGATACACACTGCATGCTTGAAAATGGGCACATGTTCAGATCCAGTGCAGTATGAGTGACTGGGGTTGATTCAGCCTGCACTATGTGTATACATACTTGGTCAGTTAACGTAATTTAACAGAGTAATCCAATTTATTCAGTGGCAGTGAAAATGGCAAATTTGTGTGTGTGTGTGTGTGTTTCAGTCTTATAATGTGTGTAGGGTGCCATACTGCCAGGTTACTGTATGTGCATTGTGTGTGTTTGAATATTATATGAATACATGATTGTTTTTAGTTTGTTTTCATGTAAAATGCACACGTTTAATTTTTTATACAGCTCTTGCACACTGCCACGTTCTTGCTTTGTGTGTTAATAAGCATGTACCCATATGTGCAAACTGACTGATGAATCATTATGAAAATCCGGATGTTTTTTTATTCAAGAGTTTGGTGTCCACCTGGCAGAGTTCACAGTGGACCCTAATGGGGCCTTAGCTATCCGCCAACTGGCCTCGGTGCTACTGAAGCAGTATGTAGAGACACACTGGTCGCAGCATTCTGAGAAGTTCAGGCCTCCTGAGACAGTGGAAAGTGTAAGTAAACTAATACTCCCCTCTCCCCAAATCTTCACCCCAAGCCCACCCCCAGCCCTCTCCCCCAGCCAGATGTAACACAACAGCATGTTACATTCCTAGAGACCACACAAACCGACTGAAATCCACATTTATTTCTCTGGCTGCTTGATGAGGTTCACATTTACCTGTATCTTTACAGTGTTCAATTTCATAAAAAATATCCAAAAAATATCCGATTTATTTAAAGCAAACTGGTCTGCCAAATTTTATCAGTGACATTAGTTTCACTTTCAGCTAGTACCAAAGCTAAAATCTATTTCACAAAATTCATGTGGGATTTATACCATTTCAGCAAGTAACAAGGTGAAAGGTAATGCATTATGTACTGCATACATCTATCCCAATTCTTCATTAAAGTCTCAAGATATTTTCTCTAGGCCAAGTCTGTGATCAGGCAAATTCTTCCTATGGGACTGAAGGAAACCATCAGCAAGGTGCGGTCCAGCGTGGCATATGCAGTGTCAGCCATCGCCCACTGGGACTGGCCTGAGGCGTGGCCTGAACTGTTTGGGATTCTCATGCAGGCTCTGACCAGTGGAGATGGGAATGCCGTCCATGGTGCCATGAGGGTGCTCACTGGTGAGTGTGTTAGGTGTGATGTCAGGGCATTGTGATGGTTGTGACACCATTGTGTTAGTTTGTACAAGATTGTTATGTTTTGTTAGTATTCAGTAAAGCAAAATTTTTAAAGGGAGATTTTTTAAAATGTGAAAATAGTTTCATTGATTTGCAGTCTTTTAGAAATTACTGTTTTCATTTTTATGATGTGTCCAAAATTTGTTTTACCTGTTGATGGTTTTGTCTGTTCATTCTGATGGAACAGGTAATTCAGTTGTAATCAGGTTTGTCAGAATGAACATTTATTTACCTATAAAATTGAATCTGTCAAAAAAAATTGAAACCATATTTGCCAAGAGTTAGTACATAGAATACACAATTTGTTTACTGAGAGATGTAGTTATGTACTTATGACGTGGCAATATAAGTTCTTAAAAGTTTTGATTGCGCCAGGGTTGTAATTTCATTTTATTGGATATTGTTTCAGAGTTTTGTCGTGAAGTGACAGACACCCAGATGCCACAGGTTGCCCCTGTCATACTTCCTGAGATGTACAATATTTTCACACAAGATAAGGTGAGAAATGCATTACATTGTTACATGTCACAACTAATGCAATACGACCTGACAAGCTACCACAAACAACGCATGTTATATCAAATTATCATGATTGCTTGCACCCTGCTATCATTCTTGTGAAATTGTTTTGTAGGAACATGAAGTTTCATTAAATAAAATGGGACAAGATGTTAACTTTTTACAGCCTTCTTACATAATTTTTTTTTCTTAGTGAAAATGACTGTTGCTTACTTTCAGGCATACAGTATAAGGACCAGGTCTCGAGCAGTTGATATTTTCAACACGTGTGCAGGTCTGATAGGAACAATGACAGACTACAACAAAGGGGTGGCCAAGCAGCTGCTGTTCCCAGTATTACCACAGTTTGTGGAGGCATTCATACAGGCCCTACAGGTGCCGGATGGAGAGACCTCTGACAGTGGGCTGAAGATGGAAGTTTTAAAGGTATTTTGCTGGTTTACAAGTAAGATCAATGAGAGTGTGCCCTCAGGATTTTGAATTTGGGAGTCAGTTTCATAATTTGGGGTAATTTCTAGGTCTGTCTGTAGTCTTTTATTTTACCTGAATGGTAGGTATGATCAAGAATGTGAGTTCATTGCTGTGCTTTAAACTTAACCCCTATCGCACCAGATATTGAATTTTATAGTGTATCAAGACTCTGCTGAAATCCTTTTCCAAGGAAGTGGTCTTAACTGCACCAGATGGTAGCAATTTTTCATTTCTGTCAATGTTAAACATTTCAGGGCATTACAACTCTAGTGAAAGCCTTTCCAAAGAATATGAGTCCCTGGCTGCACCAAATCTTGCCTCCAGTTTGGAACACACTGACACACAGTGCTGACATCTATGTTAGAACTGTTGTCAATGACACAGAGGATGCCGTGAATCCTGTCGACTCAGATGGTATGAAGATGTAGTAGACTTTGCGTAATGTAAACAATTTGGAAGAGGAACTTTTTTGAGTTATGTGAAGATTAGAGTTAGGCAGTGTTCATTAAATTTTCAAATACTTCAGGATACTCCCTGTAATGCACAAAAATTACTACTACCTGTTTCTTACACAACTCAAACAAAATCTCCATGCCAAATTAATACCCAAATTAATCACTCAGACAGCAAAAAGAAAGAAGGGCTTTAAAACTGTGCCTTCTGCTAATTTCTGATTGTAAATGTGATCTTCTTACTCTATTAAAAATCTAATAAATTTTTTCCTTAGGGGAAGTACTCGGTTTTGAGAACCTAGTATTTGGTATATTCGAATTTATCCATGCGTTGATTGAGACCCCAAAGTTCCGGGGCGTGGTCAAGAAATCCATGGATCAGCTTATTTATTATGTGGTGCTGTATATGCAAATAACAGAAGACCAGGTAATTATCACACCAAAAAGTTTTAAATAAATTTATTTACTACAGTTCAAATATCATTGAGCATTTATGTTGTAAGAAAAGTTTCAGATCTTTTACTGAATCACATGAAACAATTATAATTGTACACAATCATGTGATTATGGTATTAGTCAAGATAAATACGATTGCTTCTTTTTGACTTAATTATTGATATTATTTGCAGAAGATTGTCAGAAATTTCAGAAGTAACTGTAAATGAATTTAAGCCTTTTTAGGACAGTATTGTTTCCTTTTTTAATCAGTTTATTATTACTATTTTATTTTTAATGTTTATTTTTATTTTATTTTATTTTATTTTTTTAATGTATTCAGATTGGCCTTTGGAGTAGTAATCCAGACCAGTTTGTTGAAGATGAAGATGACGACACATTCTCATATTCAGTTCGAATATCAGCTCAAGATCTGCTGCTGGTGAGTGGATTATGGCTTCTTTGAGAAGTTTCTAGGTCATTTAAGGACATGAGAGAGAAGGGAAGTGTTCGGTAGGGGGCTCAGGAGCATCTTGATATTGGAACAAGTTGCCTTTTGATCTTAACAGGTTTTTCACAGGTACTGCCTTTTGTATTGGAGAGCACAAGACACTAAACATGAGGTTTTAAACTGGTAAAAGTCCAGTCTGTATTGTAAGCCACAGGTCTGGGGTTACAGACTGGTATATTTTGTCTACTTTTGCACTCAGCTTCTTAGAGCGACTTGTGGTCTAAAAAGTTCTAGGTTCGAAATGTTGAAGGCAAATATTTTAATATAGTTAAATTAGTGTTTACATTAATTTTGTTGGATAGCAGTTATACAGAAGACCTCACACTTAATGGCATAGCATAAGCCTGAACAACTTCCCTTTCACTTGCTAAATCTGGAAATTACTTCTACAAACAAAAAAAGGTTTTTTCATATGATAAACTTTGCATATAACAGACACAGAGGGCTATCCCAATTAATATGTTAAATGCAAGGTCAATTTTATTGTTGTGAAATGAAATTCAGTGTGTTTTTCCTTATTTCCCCAGTCTCTGGCCAGTGAGTTCATGAATGAGTGTGCCCCTGGCATCTTTGCAGCAGTGACCAGACACTTACAGGAGGCAGATGCAATCAAAACTAGTAATCCCCACTGGTAAGTCCTGCACACTGAAGCTTCATGCTAGTCCATATGAACCACATCATTGAGCCAGTTAAGATAAGTCTTGATAAAAAGGAGTCTGTGTGAGCTCCAAAAGTTGGGTTTCTTTCCAAACGTGTGTGCACCTCCCAGGAGTTAGGTTGTCTTCGTAAAGTTTGTGTGTGCATGTGCATGTGTGTGGTCACAGTTCAGGTATGGGAATTATTATGTGGATTGCCTACTTCACAACCCTGCTGGCCTAATATTCCTGGTATTCTGTAGGTGGATGGAATTGTCATTATTACACAGTTCTGAAACTGTTACAATGAAAAACCTATTTCACCACTGATAAGACTAAAGCTAAATAACATTGACAGGTTGTTTTTACCCTCATACAATAGAGTTAAATGAATAAAAAAGATGTTTTAAACTACATGACATTGTATTTTGTAGGTGGAAGCTCCATGAGTCTGTGATGCTGACCATGGGTAGTATAAGGTCACTAGTGCTGGACGTCATTAACAGTGGACAATGCCAGTTTGATATAATAGGGTTTTTAGAGTCGGTTATTTTAGGAGATTTAAATTTACAAGGTGAGCTTTGGAGTTAAGCCAGGTCTTCTATTTGTTGATTATAAATTAAATTTTTCCTCTCAATCTTTGCTGGAACATAAAATGTATCCTTGAAACTTGGAAAAGAATTGCCATTAATGATAAATATTTACAGATATATACTCGGTTGTCAATATTTATAATTCATACTTGTAAAGACTGAAAATTGAATGTAGGTTTGGCTTAAATAGAAGAATTATGTCAACTGTGTTATGCAAATCACAGTGAAAGCTACAGTTTATTCAAACAATATCTAATCTCAGTGTTATATCAATTAATCATAATTGTATTTGTATTGTTGTAACTTTGAAAAAATGTGTATAATATTTTCTTCTTGTAATTTGTCAGTGTCTCCATTTTTGCTGGGGAGATGTCTATGGACAGGAAGTAGGTACACAGGGGCCATGTCACCCCAGCTTTTAGAGAGGTAAAATTTATCTTTAACTTTTTATTTCATTTGTTATATCTTAAATTGTGCAATCAGATCAAAGAATTCTGTTTTGCTAAACTAAGTTCTTTAGATTGGTGTTGAATTAGGTAAAGGTAATCAAGTATTTCATTTGTTCTGGACTAAGAATGATATTATTTATCATTTTTAATAATAAAATATTATTTTTGGAAGATAATGAATTGCAGAATATTGTTTGAATTTGTTAACAAGAAGACATTATTTGGGATGATTATTAATGAATTTTGTTCGTATTTAGAGAGAAACTTGCAAGGATGAATTAATCTTAGCTGCTCGTTCGTAAAATCTCTCCGTAATTTTTCTCAGGTGTTTACAAGCAACAGTGCGTAAGATTTTTCCATGACTTTTTTCTCAGGTTTTTACAAGCGACAGTGAGTGGTCTTCACCCTAGTCAGCCTCCCAGTGTACGGATATCAGCCGTTAGAGCAGTGTTTGGTTTCTGCGACCACCTAAAACAGTCCAATACGACCCAGCTCCTGGCGCCGCACCTGGGGAATATGTTCGATGGACTCATGTCCATAGCTCAACAGTTTTCTACGGAGGTGTTAGCTCTGTGTTTAGAAACCATAAATATAGTTTTATCAGTAAGTATGGCTTCTCACTCTTGGTTTAGTCTAATGGCTTACTCATCTCTGAAAGATCAGGCATTGTTATAAAGATGTTGAAAAAAAGGAATGGATTCTGAAAATATTCTTTGGACAAATAATATTCTTAGTGATTTGCAATCACAGTGGCGCAGGTTTTTATTGGACAACATATAATGTTACATAAATTTTCTTTTGAAGGTTGATTCTAGTTTTACCAAAAATGTGGAAGACAAGATCTCTCCATTGGCCATTGCTGTGTTTTTAAAATTCAGTGGAGGTAGGAATTTACAGTAAATCAATTCAATATAAAGGGCAGTTAAGCTCAAATAAAATCATCCAGATTACAAAAAATTGAATAAGGATATAGAACGTAGGAGGTAAGAAGAAACAGTTACAGTCTCATTATTTTAAGTGTTCCATTTATGCAAGGCAAAATAGAATAGGAAAAACTTAATCTTCAGGTTAAACATTATTTATTTATTTATTTATTAGGAAATGATAACACAAAAGACTTAATATTTTCAATCTTATTGCATTTTAGATCCATTAGTAGTAAGTTTAGTGCAGGACACATTTGCCCAGTTGTCTAAGAACTCTGAGTGCCGAGAGCCGTTACAGCAGAGACTGTTACCTACCCTAGTCAGCATACTGCAGGCCGCACCAGATAAAATACCCATGGGGCTACAGTCAGTAAGTCTATTTACACTGTCACAGGCATTAACCCTTCTGTCAGTCATTTCCATTTGTTGTCAGTCGTATCTTCATAGTTTTTTCCCCTGGAAAACAGGAGATTCCCTGCCGTTCAAACCCACTTCTTATACTTACACAATCTGTTTTGAATAGCATTTAATATAATATTTTATGTGCAATTGCAAAACTTTTACTTGAGCAATTTCTTATTTTCAATGCTTGTGATTTTTGTACATTAGAATTCATGTGATGCCAGAAATAAATACAAAATGTTTTTGGAAGAACTGACTTGTCTAATATAAATATTGTTTCATTTCTGTCAGACAGCACTAGATATGTTAGAGACGTGTGTAAGACATAGTGGAAGCCCCATCTCTGATGCACTAGTGCGTGCATTCCCCGTAGCAGCCTGCTGCACGCTCAGTACGGACGACAACGCTACAATGCAGGTGAGCATTGGAAGTATATAACTGGTTGGGTTTCACACTTGATAGCTTTATGATGATTTTTTAAAAAATTTTTACTGCTGCATTTGACAAGAGAGTGTTTCTGAAGCATTGTTACATTTGTGAGCATTTTGCACTTAGTATGGAGCAAAAAGTATTTTATATGCAGAACCTGTAAGTAGTGTACTTGTATATGTAGCTTTCTTCTAAATTAAATACTTTTGTTAAAAAGATTTAAGCACGTTTTACTAGTGTAATTCCTGTTTGCATCTTCTTTCAGAGTGGTGGAGAATGTTTACGGGCATATGCCTCCGTAGCTTTAGACCAAATTATACAGTGGCATGACGAGCAAGGTAATGAGGGTGGGGAGGAGGACCTTTTCTTCTAATTTTGTGCACTCTTTACAACACAAATTAAGCATTTAATGAAAATTTGTTAAATTGCTGTGCCTGACTTATGAGAAATTAAAACATGAAGCATAGAGTTTTTTTTTTTTTTAAATGCGAATAGACTCCATAGAACTGGTTATCCTAGACCCCATTTCCAGAGATTAGATCAATCTACTTTAGATCGACCTAACTCTTTGGGGGTTCACGCTAAATAGCTGTTAGCCGGGCGGACACGAAAGTTAATTAACCCCTTACAGCTTGTAGTAGGCGGGACGGACATTTAAGCCGGATTATCTGACAGTAATCTAGTGAGACTCCCCGCGGGGATAGATCGATATAAAAGCTCTGGGAATACAGCCTAATAAAATCAAGTTTAATTGTGATACAAATGTTTAGGATTTGTGTGAAGATTTTTTATGTGAATTCTCAGTTAAGTAAGCATGAGAAATACAAATCATTTGGAAAGCTTTTTACTGTAATAATAAGATGATTTGTCATAATTCCAGGCAAGAACGGGCTATGGTATATAGTACAGGTAATATCAAGGCTCTTAGACCCCAAGACGTCTGAGTACACAGCAGCCTTTGTGGGTCGCCTGGTCTCCATAGTGATATCTAAAGTGGGCAGTGGGCTGGGAGAAAACCTGGATCTGATGCTGAGAGCAATACTGAGTAAAATGCAGCAGTCGGAGACGCTGAGTGTGGTACAGGTATGGGAGTTTTTCTCACCTGTTTATTTTGAACCAGACCAAGTATGGGTTTACCACATTTAATACATTACACTTTAATTGTCAGGTGTAAAACAATTTTGAAAGGTAAAGACTTCATTTGAAAATTTTAGGGGTCATTTTTTAAGCTGTCATGTTGCCAAGTGTAAAAAAAGGGTCATTTATTTATTTTTATTTATTATTGTACCACCAGCGTTAGCGCTGGCGGTACACATGGTTTCGGTCCCGTCCGGATCGTTCCGCCGGCTCCGCCGGCTCCGCCGGACGGCTACCGTTACCGNTTGTCATTTTATGATGTGTCCAAAATTTGTTTTACCTGTTGATGGTTTTGTCTGTTCATTCTGATGGAACAGGTAATTCAGTTGTAATCAGGTTTGTCAGAATGAACATTTATTTACCTATAAAATTGAATCTGTCAAAAAAAAAAGTGAAACCTTATTTGCCAAGAGTTAGTACATAGAATACACAATTTGTTTACTGAGAGATGTAGTTATGTACTTATGACGTGGCAATATAAGTTGTTAAAAGTTTTGACTGCGCCAGAGTTGTAATTTCATTTTATTGGATAATGTTTCAGAGTTTTGTCGTGAAGTGACAGACACTCAGATGCCACAGGTTGCCCCTGTCATACTTCCTGAGATGTATAATATTTTCACACAAGATAAGGTGAGAAATGCATTACATTGTTACATGTCAAAACTAACACAATATGACCTGGGAAGCTACCACAACCAACATAGTTTATATCAAATTATCATGATTGCTTGCACCCTGCCATCATTCTTGTGAAATCGTTTTGTAGGAACATGAAGTTTCATTAAATAAAATGTGACAAGATGTTAACTTTTTACAGCCTTCTTACATAATTTTTTTTTCTTAGTGAAAATGACTGTTGCTTACTTTCAGGCATACAGTATAAGGACCAGGTCTCGAGCAGTTGATATTTTCAACACGTGTGCAGGTCTGATAGGAACAATGACAGATTACAACAAAGGGGTGGCCAAGCAGCTGCTGTTCCCAGTATTACCACAGTTTGTGGAGGCATTCATACAGGCTTTACAGGTGCCAGATGGAGAGACCTCTGACAGTGGACTGAAGATGGAAGTTTTAAAGGTATTTTGCTGGTTTTCATGTGCAATCACTGGTAGTTTGTCCTCTGGATTTCGAATTTGGATGTTGGTATCATAATTTGGGATAATTTGCTCTAGATTTTAAATTTGGAAGTCTGTTTCATAATTTGGGGTCATTTCTAGGTCTGTCTGTAGTATTTTTTTTACCTGAATGCTAGGTATGATCGAGAATTTGAGTTCATGGCTCTGCATTTAAACCCCTATCACACCAAATATTGAATTTTACAGGGCATCATGACTCAGTTAAAATCTTTCCCCAAGGAAAGAGCCCTTAATTGCACCAAACTGTAGCATTTTTTTAATTTCTGTCAATGTTAATCATTTCAGGGCATTACAACTCTAGTGAAAGCCTTTCCAAAGAATATGAGTCCCTGGCTGCACCAAATCTTGCCTCCAGTTTGGAACACGCTGACGCACAGTGCTGACATCTATGTTAGAACTGTAGTCAATGATACAGAGGATGCTGTGAATCCTGTTGACTCAGATGGTATGAAGATGTAGTAGACTTTGCGTAATGTAAACAATTTGGAAGAGGAACATTTATTTGAGCTATGTGAAGATTAGAGTTAGGCAGTTTTCATTAAATTTTCAAATACTTCAGGATACTCCCTGTAATGCATAAAAATTACTACTACCAGTTTCTTACACAACTCAAACAAAATCTCCATGCCAAATTAATACCCAAATTAATCACTCAGACAGCAAAAAGAAAGAAGGGCTTTAAAACTGTGCCTTCTGCTAATTTCTGATTGTGAATGTGATCTTCTTACTCTATTAAAAATCTAATAAATTTTTTCCTTAGGGGAAGTACTCGGTTTTGAGAACCTAGTATTTGGTATATTTGAATTTATCCATGCGTTGATTGAGACCCCAAAGTTCCGGGGCGTGGTCAAGAAATCCATGGATCAGCTTATTTATTATGTGGTGCTGTATATGCAAATAACAGAAGACCAGGTAATTATCACTCCAAAAACTTTTAAATAAATTTATTTACTACAGTTCAAACATCATTGAGCATTTATGTTGTAAGCAGTAAGAAAAAGAAAAGAACAGTTTCAGATCTTTTACTGAATCACGTGAAACAATCATAATTGTACACAATCATGTGATTATGGTATTAGTCAAGATAAACACGATTGCTTCTTTTTGACTTAATTATTGATATTATTTGCAGAAGATTGTAGATTTCAGAAGTAACTGTAAATAAATTTAAGCCTTTTTAGGACAGCATTGTTTCCTTTTTTAATCAGTATTATTATTGCTATTTTATTTTTAATGTTTATTTTTATTTTATTTATTTTTTTAATGTATTCAGATTGGCCTTTGGAGTAGTAATCCAGACCAGTTTGTTGAAGATGAAGATGACGACACATTCTCATATTCAGTTCGAATATCAGCTCAAGATCTGCTGCTGGTGAGTGGATTATGGCTTCTTTGAGAAGTTTCTAGATCATTTAAGGACATGAGAGAGAGGGGAAGTGTTCGGTAGGGGGCTCAGGAGCATCTTGATATTGGAACAAGTTGCCTTTTGATCTTAACAGGTTTTTCACAGGTACTGTCTTTTGTATGGGAGAACACAGGACACTAAACATGAGGTTTTAAGCTGGTAAAAGTCCAGTCTGTATTGTAAGCTACAGGTCTGGGGTTACAGACTGGTATATTTTGTCTACTTTTGCACTCAGCTTCTTAGAGCGACTTGTGGTCTAAAAAGTTTTAGGTTTGAAATGTTGAACGTAAATATTTTAATATAGTTAAATTAGTGTTTATATTAATTTTGTTGGAAAGCAGTTATACAAAAGACCTCACACTTAATGGCATAGCATAAGCCTGAACACTTCCCTTTCACATGCTAAATCTGGAAGTTACTTCTGCTGACAAGGAAGGTGTTTGCATATGATAAACGTTGCATATAACAGACACAGAGAGCCATCCCAATTAATATGTTAACTGCAAGGTCAATTTTATTGTTGTGAAATAAAATTCAGTTTGTTTTTATTTATTTTTCCAGTCTCTGGCCAGTGAGTTCATGAATGAGTGTGCCCCTGGCATCTTTGCAGCAGTGACCAGACACTTACAGGAGGCAGATGCAATCAAAACTAGTAATCCCCACTGGTAAGTCCTGCACTCTGGAGCTTCATGCTGGTCTAGGTGAACCACGTCATTGAGCCAGTTGAGATGAGTCTTGGTAAAAGATGTTTTCTTAGGAGTCTGTGTGAGCTCCTCCTGTTGGATTTCTTACTTAACATGTGCACTTCCCATGAGTTAGGATGTCTTCGTAAAGTTTGTGTGTGCATGTGTGTGGTCACAGTTCAGGTATGGGAAATTATTATGTGGATTGCTTACTTCACAACCCTGCTGTACCAGTATTCCTGGTATTCTGTAGGCGGATGGAATTGTCATTTTTACACAGTTCTGACACAATGAAAAACCTATTTCACCACTGATAAGACTAAAGTTAAATTACCTTGTTTTTACCCTCATACAATAAAGTTAAATGAATAAAAAAAGATGTTTAAAACTACATGACATTGTACTTTGTAGGTGGAAGCTCCATGAGTCCGTGATGCTGACCATGGGTAGTATAAGGTCACTAGTGCTGGACGTCATTAACAGTGGACAATGCCAGTTTGATATAGTAGGGTTTTTAGAGTCAGTTATTTTAGGAGATTTAAATTTACAAGGTGAGCTTTGGAAAAGAATTGCCATTAATGATAAATATTTACAGATATATGCTCGGTTGTCAATATTTATAATTTATACTTGTAAAGACTGAAAATTGAATTAAGGTTTGGCTTTAATAGAAGAATTACATCAACTGTGTTATGCAAATCACAGTGATAGCTACAGTTTATTCAAACAATATCTAATCTCAGTGTTATATCAATTAATCATAATTGTATTTGTATTGTTATAACTTTGAAAAAATGTGTATAATATTTTCTTCTTGTAATTTGTCAGTGTCTCCATTTTTGCTGGGGAGATGTCTGTGGACAGGAAGTAGGTACACAGGGGCCATGTCACCCCAGCTTTTAGAGAGGTAAAAATTTATCTTTAACTTTTTTTTTTCATTTGTAATACCTGAAACTTAAGAATCAGGGTTACTTAGGAAGTTTGTTTTGCTGAAGTAAATTCTTCAGATAAGTGATGAATTAGGTAAAGGTAATTAAGTATTTCATTTGTTCTGGACTAAGAATGATATTATTTTTAATAATGAAATATTAATTTTGGAAGATAATGAATTGTAGAATATTGTTTGAATTTGTTAATAAAAAGGCTTTATTTGGGATGATTATTAATGAATTTTGTTCGTATTTAGAGAGAAACTTGCTGCTCGTTCGTAAAATCTTTCCGTAATTTTTCTCAGGTTTTTACAAGCGACAGTGCGTAAGATTTTTCCGTGATTTTTTCTCAGGTTTTTACAAGCGACAGTGCGTAAAATTTTTCCGTGATTTTTTCTCAGGTTTTTACAAGTGACAGTGCGTAAAATTTTTCCGTGATTTTTTTCTCAGGTTTTTACAAGCGACAGTGCGTAAAATTTTTCCGTGATTTTTTCAGGTTTTTACAAGCGACAGTGCGTAAAATTTTTCCGTGGTTTTTTTCTCAGGTTTTTACAAGCGACAGTGAGTGGTCTTCACCCTAGTCAGCCTCCCAGTGTGCGGATATCAGCTGTAAGAGCCGTGTTCGGTTTCTGCGACCACCTGAAGCAGTCCAATACGACCCAGCTCCTGGCGCCGCACCTGGGAAATATGTTCGATGGACTCATGTCCATAGCTCAACAGTTTTCTACGGAGGTGTTAGCTCTGTGTTTAGAAACCATAAATATAGTTTTATCAGTAAGTATGGCTTCTCACTCTTGATTTAGTCTAATGGCTTACTCATCTCTGAAAGATAGGCATTGTTATAAAGATGTTGAAAAAAAAGGAATGGATTCTGAAAATATTCTTTGGACAAATAATATTCTTAGTGATTTGCAATCACAGTGGCGCAGGTTTTTATTGGACAACAGATAATGTTACATTAATTTTCTTTTGTAGGTTGATTCTAGTTTTACTAAAAATGTGGAAGACAAGATCTCTCCATTGGCCATCGCTGTGTTTTTAAAATTCAGTGGAGGTAGGAATTTACAGTAAATCAATTCAATATAAAGGGCAGTTAAGCTCAAATAAAATCATCCAGATTAAAAAAATTCTGAAAAAAAAAATTGAATAAGGATGTAGAACGTAGGAGGTAAGAAGAAACAGTTAGTCTTATTATTTTAAGTGTTCCATTTATGCAAGGCAAAATTGAAGGGGAAAAACTTAATCTTCAGGTTAAACATTATTTATTTATTTATTTATTTGTTTATTTATTTATTAGGAAATGACAATACAAAAGACTTATTGTTTTCAATCTTGTTGCATTTTAGATCCATTAGTAGTAAGTTTAGTGCAGGACACATTTGCCCAGTTGTCTAAGAACTCTGAGTGCCGAGAGCCGCTACAGCAGAGACTGTTACCTACCCTAGTCAGCATACTGCAGGCTGCACCAGATAAAATACCCATGGGGCTACAGTCAGTAAGTCTATTTACACTGTCAGAGGCATTAACCCTTCTGTCAGTAATTTCCATTTGTTGTCAGTCGTATCATCATAGTTGTTTTCCCTGGAAAACCTGAGATTCCCTGCCGTTCAAACCCACTTCTTATAGTTACAAATTCTGTTTTGAATAGCATTTAATATACTGTCATTCTTTGCTAGTGGTTACAAAATGTTGAATTTGACCGAAAATTTCAAACTTTCTCTGGGAAGCTGTAATTTTGCGATGTGATAGCTACACCATCACAGTTTATCATTTCATAAAAAGGGAAACAGCAGCTGCCCTTTTTAGGGCACACAGGAGAGTTGAACAGCTATACCCACCAAATCCAAGACGCGTTACCCTGGGTAATATATTTTGCACAAACTAATGAAAGTCTAATGGAATGTTTTCAGTTTTAGTTTAAATCATAAGGGGGTGTTGTCTCAATGCTTCAAAACTGGTTTTGAAGAATTTAATCCACATTTCATAATTAATAAAAATGGTGAATATGTGGGTCACGGTAACGTTATTGACGCGGGTACAAAAACTTTTTATAATCATGTAAATAATAACAATATTTTTGCTATTATCCATACACACTTCATTCATGAGGGGCACACCACTTTCACATGCTTTTAAAATGGAATTGACAAACACAGAGGAATAATGCACATATTTTATTTACTGTAACTCTGTCATATGGGACACACACTGAACAAAGTTGATCTAAAGAATGTTCCAGATTGTAGTTTTTTATCAGAACTATTATTTTTTTATTATTATTTTAACACAATAAAGTTCAGTTAAATACAAAATTTAACAAAATGAAGTTCAGTGTAACACAAAGTTCATAATTATAACATTCTTCCTGACATATGTAGACCAATGGTGATATCTGTTCTGTGCTCACTAAGGCATCCACTCTTGGGATTCTGAAAAAAAATCACACAAAGAATCTGTTAACTCTGATAACGAACAATGGATAACCTAAGATCACAAATAGTTTATTGCTTATTCAAACAAAGTACAGTGCATTATGAGTGGCAAACACGCATTACTGAGACACATTTTCTTCACCCATTTTCGGTGCTTCATTGCGTAACGTAAGTGTTGCTAGTAATCCATTATTGCTGTTTTTACAGACGGTTAAATTTTAAACGCACGGAATACAGTGTAGCAGCTTAATTTAAGACAAAACTAAAAAAAAGTAATTCAATTTCGATGATTGAGTTTTCGAGAACAAGAGAACATGAATACGGTATCACCGCGTCACCATGTTCAATATGACCTTTAGTCCCCCATGTGAAACAGACGCAAAACGAAAGTTCAGACGAAGTCACCCTACTTATAGAATGGTAAAAATCAATCGGTACACAAATATGTTGAAACAATTGAAGAAAAATGAAACGAAACTCATTATTTCTCACCTTCATACAAAGAAGATCCCAATAAACAATCCTGTGACGGTTAAATCGAGGGAATTACACCTGTGCCCTGCATCCTATCTCGACAGCGTCATTGCGTGATATGTTATCAGAATGGGCCACCCGCCAGTTTGAGCTGGTTTTTTTAGTGTGCAAAAGAAGCCATTCGTGTGTAAGACGTCATCAGTTAGTGAGTATGGAAGAAGATCGCTATCGATGTATAATTTTCACGCGGCATTTTAAAGTCGTCTGATAAAAATCGATCTCTGAAGTTTCAGCGTTGCGAACGTTATATTGGGACGCGGTGAAGAAAAATCGACCTTGCTGAGCAATAAATGTGAAATTCTTAAGAAAACTGATATTATCATGGACTTCGTGACACAAACTAACCGACATACTACTTTGGACGATTGAACAGTTTTAATACGGAAAGATAGGATTAGATGAAATTTTCATCGGGGTGGGACACCGCATGTATCGTAAGTTAAGCTAATTTTGTGATCATTTTTCAGTGACTTCAAATAAATTTTTATTTAAATAACAATTTGCACATTCTGTTTATTATATCTTCTTGCAGTAGATGTATTTCCTGCTTCAATAATCCATTCAAACCCTAAACAAACTGTTCTTAAATAGAGGTAGGGTCAAAATTCCACAAAAAAGGACGCCATTTTGAGGGTTATTTCGATATATTTTCTGCTTTTTCTATTTTTTTGCTTTTATAACAACATCCTCCTTGCTCATGCAGCTTCTTTGATTTGTTATTGAAACATACACAACGATGTCATGAGAATTTGGTTGGCTATCTAAATTTAAATAACATTCTTGTTATGGCCCCCCTGCAGTGCACCACTAGCAAAGAATGACTGTATAATATTTTATGTGCAACTGCAAAACTTTTACTTGAGCATTTTCTTATTTTCAATACTTGTGATTTTTGTACATTAGAATTCATGTGATGCCAGAAATTAATACAAAATGTTTTTGGAAAAACTGACATGTCTAATACAAATATTGTATTATTTCTCTCAGACAGCACTAGATATGTTAGAGACGTGTGTAAGGCATAGTGGAAGCCCCATCTCTGATGCACTGGTGCGTGCATTCCCCGTAGCAGCGTGCTGTACACTCAGTACGGACGACAACGCTACAATGCAGGTGAGCAGTAGAAGTATATAACTGGTTGGGTTTCACACTTGATAGCTTTATGATGATTTTTTTTTTTTTTACTGCTGCATTTGACAAGAGAGTGTTTCTGAAGCATTGTTACATTTGTGAGCATTTTGCACTTAGTATGGAGCAAAAAGCATTTTATATGCAGAACCTGTAAGTAGTGTACTTGTATATGTAGCTTTCTTCTAAATTAAGTACTTTTTAAAAAAAGATTTAAGCATGTTTTACTAGTGTAATTCCTGTTTGTATCTTTTTTCAGAGTGGTGGAGAATGTTTACGGGCATATGCCTCCGTAGCTCTAGACCAAATTATACAGTGGCATGACGAACAAGGTAATGAGGGTGGGGGGGAACCTTTTCTTCTTATTTTGTGCACTCTTTACAACACAAAACAAGCATTTAATGAAAATTTGTTAAATTGCTGTGCCTGACTTATGAGAAATTTAAACACAGAGCATAGAGTTTTTTTTTTTTTTTAATGCAAATAGACTCCACAGAACTGGTTATCTTCTAAAATCAAATTTAATTATTGTGATACAAATGTTTAGGATTTGAGGGAAGATTTTTGGATGTGAATTCTCAATTAAGGAGAGTATGAGAAATACAAATCATTTGGAAAGCTTTTTACTGTAATAATAAGAGGATTTTAATGAAATGTGTCATTATTCCAGGAAAGAATGGGCTATGGTATATAGTACAGGTGATATCAAGGCTCTTAGACCCCAAGACGTCCGAGTACACGGCTGCCTTTGTGGGGCGCCTGGTCTCCATAGTGATATCTAAAGTGGGCAGTGGGCTGGGAGAAAACTTGGATCTGATGCTGAGAGCAATACTGAGTAAAATGCAGCAGGCGGAGACGCTGAGTGTGGTACAGGTATGGGAGATGGTCTCACCTGATTTTTTTTTTTTTTTTTAATCAGTGCAAGTGTGTGGGTTTACTACATTTAATACATTACATTTTAATTGTCAGGTGCAAAATAATTTTGAAAGATAAAGACTTCATTTGAAAATTTTAGGGATCATTTTTTTAAGCTATCATGTTGCCAAGTGTAAAAAAGGGTTTTTTTATTTATTTTTATTTTATTTTATTATTATTATTATTTTTTTAAATACTATCTGTCAAATTAATAATTTACCAATCGATGTCTGTGTTCTGTACTCCTCCAGAGCCTGGTGATGGTGTTTGCACACCTGATTCACACCCAGATGGACGCCGTCCTGGAGTTCCTCTACAACGTCCCAGGTCCCACAGGGAAGCCTGCCCTGGAGTTTGTGATGAATGAGTGGTGCTCTCGACAGCACCTGTTTTATGGTGCATATGAGGGCAAAGTTAGGTGAGCACAGACATTGTGAGGGTTTAAAAACATTGGTGGATCCAGGATTTTGTCAGGGGTTGGGGAAGGGATGGACAGTTTTACTATAATATTTAAGGTACACATATGGGAAATTTGCTAGGTTTTGTCTCATTTGGCTGGATGTACTTCCAGTTGGTGGCACATCACGTGTCTGTCTGCGTGCGTCATTGCGTTTGAAGTTGCTCCAGTCTGTTCTAAACAACCAATTAAGTAAGTTGAGAAAGTTCTGCTTTTCAGTTGTGTTTGCAATATCAAAAGGTTTTATCAGTGTGTTAGCTGCTCCAGTTGAATAGTGTTAGATATTCCAGTTTTTTTTTTTTTATCTCCAGTGCTGTTGCATTGAGCAAGTTACTCCAACATGCCCTCAACAACAATGACCAACGCCTGAGTGAGATTCAGGTGAAAGGGGAACAAATCTTCAGCCATGATGGAATAAGAACCAGGTCCAAGGCCTCCCAAGGTAAATATAGGTCACTTATGAACGTGATGAAGTTTTGATACTGTGAACTGTTTCGTTGAGTCCTGTATGCATTTGCACTTACAGAATTTTTTTATGTTATGGATGTGAAGGAATAAAAGTAAAATACAAATGAATAAATGCATATTGTTGAAATAATAACACGATGTTGCCTAAAAAAATTTGGAAACATGGTTACTTGATTTATTTGAAATGAAAGATTCCAGTTCCATAGCAAATTCTATAGGTAATGAAAATTTTGATGAATAGATGAAGATATAATTGATTATTATGAACTAGGTTTTTCATTTTTCTGCACTTGTTTTGATAAGTACAGCTCATCTTGAAATTCAATTTAGCACCAGAACAGTGGACCACAATCCCCCTGGTGGTCAAAATCTACAAGCTGCTGATCAATGAACTGTCCAATCAGCTTGAGAGTAACATGTCCACCCATGTCTCCGCGGCAGATGATCTTGATGAGGTAAGTTAACTGCTGTGTTTTGTTTGTATTGAAAAAAAAAACTGGTAGAAAAAGCTGTAGTGCGTTGTGTCAAAGGGAAAACATTGTTAGGATGGCAATGACTCAAATGTCAAATATCTTAATTGATTTGAAAAGGATAAGACTATATAGAGGGATCCATCTCTTGTGAACAAGAATTAAGGGAACCCTAGCATGACACTTTATTGTAATTTTTATGCATCTTTTGCAAATTCAAATAAAACCTAGGCGGTGGGAGATCATATGAATCAATTTTTTTTGGTTATGAACTAAAGAAGCTATGATGAACAGTCTGTATGCAAGAACTGTTATAAAATTGAATGCACTAATCAGATCTTCTTTTGTCAAACACCAGGGCGAGGAGTGGGAAGATGATGATGAAGATGAAGAAACTAGTGCAGGAGAGATGGGGGGAGAGACACTTGCTAGTTTACTGGACCACTTTGCCCCATCCTCTGACTTTCCTGGTAAAATATCATTTGAAGATATTTTTAATAAAAATAACAGCTTTATGCAGTTTGATTGCTATGGTAAAAACGTTGATTTCACCATGACCTTGACATCATGCTGTTCCAACTTTGATAGGGGGTTTGTACTATAATATTTCAATTGACACTAGTCTTGCAGTAATGACTATTGATTAACCCAACAAAAAACAATTTTCGTTGTAAATCTGTGAGAGAGTTTTAAAATTTTAGCCAATTTTCCAAGGATTTGTATAATATTGATACAAATTTTCAAAGGGAACTGGACAAGAAAGATTAAAGGGAAATTTTGTAAAGTAGTTTGTTAAGATGTGTTGCGTACAGATTGCAGTTAACAAAAAAAATAAATAAAAAAAGGCAGGTAGATCTGTGCTTCACTGTGCAAACTGTGGTGACGAGCTCATCAATTTTCAGCCATTGTTCTAGCATTAAAGACTTTGTAATTAGGTGTGTATGTTTTTTTATTGAAGGTTTTGAGGATGCAGAAGGAGAGGAGGAAGAGGAAGACCCGGACGCACTAGCTGACCCTGTCAATCAAATTGACCTGCAGGTAAGCCCGAAGACAGGCAATAAAGAAATCCTATACAAAGAATGGATATAAAATGTTTAAATCTGTACAGTCAAGTTGATATTAGTACTAGTTTTATAAGTAGAAGAGTACTGAAAAGTTTGAAGTTGTATTAGGAAGTAAATTTGGGAAATCCTATACATAGTACTGTGCCCAGACCCTTTAAGACTGGAGTGTTAGTGTTAGGATTCTTTCATTTTTGAGTAATTTGGTTTTTATAGAAGGTTTTTGCAGTTATTCACAAGACCAACAATATATAGATAAATGTTAAAAACTGACATGTTTGCTTGTACCAATATAAACAAATGGAAAAACGTTTTATTGTCTGGTACTCCAGAAAAGAACACTAGTAAATTGAAAAAGTATTGATACATAAAAGATGATCCTTTAAAAATGCCGAAATGCTGTGTGATATCAAATAGTAATGTTTATCTAGTTTTAGCCATGGCTTATCTATCATTGTGTTCATTACAGGCATACTTGACGGATTTCCTGCGCTCTCTGTCCCAACAGCCCATTTACAGCATGTTCAGTACGCATCATAACGACTCCGAGAGGCAGGTGCTCCAGGCCATAGGCATCGCCACTTGAATTAGGGGCGTCTGAAAAGTGTTTCAAGTGCTGTGGATAGACCAGGAATTCATGGAATTCCACTGACTGTGTGTACCAGTCCCCTGGTGTCTCATGGGACCCCTGGGGAGGGGGTGTTGAACCCTAATACCCCTGGGGATAGGGGTGTTTGACCCCACGGCCCCTTGCTAAATTGTTTTCCGAGGAATTTTCCTTTTTGCTGCTCGTAGTCCTGAACTTTTTAAAAAATATATATTTCCAGTATAGTGGAACATTAAATTATTGCCAACGTGGTGCCTCAACAGCAGTCACATGATAGTCACATGACAATCACATGGTTAATGCATGGAACTGAGGCTGGTTTCAGTGTGAGTTGGGGAGATTTTTTATGTGCACTGTATGACTGATACAGAAGATTGAATATTTTCAGAATTTGATGAATGTAGTTTGGATATCGTAAAAAACTGACCTTTTGTGTCATACACAAGGGTAAAGTTGGCGAATCTCTGATAATGTCAAAACTTAATATCAAAATTTTTAATTTCAAAAATGGCAGGGATTTGCTTCTTTTCATTGTGCTGGACATATAAAGAAGAAGCTGCCTTTGAGTGACTATAATAAAAAACTGACTTTATATGTTTGCGAACTGGGGAAGAGGGTAGTAGGGATTTTTAAACGAAAAATTTTGTGATTAAGCTTATTTTCTTTAAGAAAGAACAGCTGATGAGTAAAGAACTACAAGAGCATTCAGATTGCATGTCAAGTTCTGTTGATTTTAAGAGAGAATTCTACCCTATATGGCTAACTGAGCTCCCTTTCTTTAGGAGTGGATTAAGTGTGGCATTGTGTTTGAAGTTGATCCAATAAATTTGGTGCTTTCTGTGGCTTTGTATAATAAGAAATAATTGTCAGCAATTTACAGTTTTGGATTTTGAGATTTTGAATTAAGATACTAACATCTTCCAATCAACAAGTATTGCTTAGAACTTTGCGACTGTTACATGTACAAGAATCTGCCATTGTCATATTTTTACTGATGATGCCTAACATTTTTACATAAAAATTGTCAAAATATTTGCAAATTGCAGTAGATGTGTCTCCCTGCGGTATTGTGGTCGTGTGCAGTGTAATAACCTGATAAGTCACATGTCAATATCTGCTAACAAGGTCAGAAAAGAAAATGTAGTTTAATAAAGATAATATTTATTACAACTTCTCTTTATTTATAGAACAGTTGAGAATTTTTCTGTAGGCCCTACTTGTTAATTAAACGACAGTTATATTCCGTTGTCTTCTGTTACACCCCAACAGTGATATGCCTCATGTCTGATATTTGAAAATGTTTAAAGATGAAGTATTCACATTTTAAAGTGAAATCGGACATGCAATATGTATATGCACTGGTTCCGTGCCAAATGCCAGAATAGTGGATCCGTGCCATATACGAAAGTTCTCTGTGACACAGGTCCTGGGTAACGAAACTGAGGGTCAGTGTAACAGAAAGTCCGCCCTCTTTTTCATGGTTAGGGTTAACCTTATCCAAGTGGGACAAAATCTAGGGCGGGGCTTACCTGTACAAGTGAATGGGAAACGGACTCGATCATTGGGGACTCTCTCACGTTACACGGGCTCTCCATCGACTTGTACCTGTAGGTCTTTCGCGTCCTGGATTTGAACACGGTCACGTCATGCTCACACTAACCTATATGCATCTAATGGGAACTAGAGTCTCTGTTACAAGAAACATCTGTTGCTTAAAACCGGACTTGTAAAGTATTGGAAATTTGTCCAGGTACTGGTCAATATTTCAGCTTTACCACGACAAGTGCACCTTTGCCTTTATACGAATTTATATGTAGATACCAAGTAAAATGACTAAATTGGTAAAAATATTTTGAAAGAGTTGACTTCTAAAAAGACAGTCGATGAAATGGAGAAAATGGGGGATATTAAGAAAGATATACAATACTGTCACTTCCATGGGTAAAATATCACGCCCAAGAGTACAGGAGAACGCAAATAATTTTAAAAAAATAATAATAGGGGGATATTATAAGGAATGATATACAATTTTGTTACTGACATGGGTTAAATGTCACGTCCAAGAGTGCGGGGCAACACAAAACCGCTTACCATCATTTGAAAAATTTTGTCAATTTTTCTCAGTTTTGAAATGAGAATTTTGTTCACTTATATTCAGAGAGCCCTTGATAATTATTCAGATCTTCGTCTCTGAGTTTGGGAATATTAACAGATATAGTCTTCACCTTTTTCTTTGACTTGGGCTGTATATATTCATCTTTACGTGCAGTGAGTTTCCAAGGTTTCACTCTACTGGAGCAACTTGTAACAAAGCCATTGTATGAATTTATCAGACAGTTAAAGCACCATTAACAGAGCGTCTCTTCTATCTCACGGTCCGCTGAGGCCGATTCTACAGCCATTGGGACATGTTCTTCGCGGGTCAAGACGCTGCGGAGTTCCCCCCAGAGAGATATGTAACCATCTTGGACGTCACAAATCCTGCGTGCGCACACTAATGGCACGAGCACAGACGTAATGGCGGCGATGAAGCAGCCAGTCGTCTGCGCAATGACAAGATAGGCATCTATCCGCCCGCCGCTACTTGTCACCATGCCTATGACAAGAAATACGATGACGCTCGGGGAATAAAATATTGCCATCACTGCGAACAGACACGCAACAGTGATGTTAAATTCGTGCAAACTTTTCAAATCGGCAAATTCGGCGACTTGTACAACATGTATGACTTTTTCATTTTTGGGTCGTCTGGCGTTGAGTAGTTTCCTCGACTGGCGGCAAAGGCGAAAGAGAAGAACGCAGTCTATGACTGCCACGAGCACGGAGAGGGTACCAAGATACCAATTGGAGGCCATGATGTACGGGCCATTGTATCGCGTGAAACAGTCCTCATATGAGTACACGTTTGAATAAATAATATGAAATATTGAATAAATCACGACGGTGTAAACATAAATTCCAATTATCCCAGACACAATTTTGGTTCGGTTGACCACAAACTGGTACATACTTTGCGCTGTTCCGGCCACATGTTGATTGATGATGAGGCCAGAAATGGCGAAAAGTGGAACAAGGTGAACGTGACGTAATATATCAGCAATGACGTCATCGCTGCATTGGAACTGATGCCATCGGGGGGCGACAGGGGTGGTCTGCGACACAGTCGTCTGCTGCCAGAGCACGATGACAGAATTCAGGAATGACACGAACAAGATCAAAAAGCCCGATGCCGCCATGTTTATAAGAAGCAAGTGATACAGTTTTAAGGGTTTCTTCAAAAAGCACAGCGCTGTCATTCCAATGATGTGAACCAACAATCCAAGTATCTCTACAAACAGCTTACAAGGAAAAAGTATCCTCGCCGTTGGCCACAAATAAATGGCGTCCACTTCTGGCTTTACGAAAATACGAAATAAATGTTTAAGGTGATGTCCTGGCATGGTTTCCAAACCCTCCTCCTCTGGAGATGAATGGTTACTAGTAGACGGCAAAAAAGTGGAATACGACATTGTTCTTTCTTCACTAAAATGTGTCACCCTAGAAGCTGGCTTCGTGAATGCAAGTCTAGGCGATATCGCACCTAACACCTAAACCACCCACACCAGTTCAAGAACAAAGTCAATTCTGATATTCAGTCATAATCAATATGAAAACACCAAAAAGTGATTAGCCGGTGTTTACTGATTCCGCAGCTGTGTCGCGTCCAAGGCCGGATATTAATATGTGTAGTGTAGAAACTTGATGACGAGTCTTGGGATTGATGAAGCTTCTGGATGTTGCTAGTTTAGTTTGCCAGCTGCAGGTGCCACCGAAGCCACAAAGATGGTGGACTGCATAAAGAAAAAAGGTCCGTTTTGTTTGTGACTTTATTGTGTTCAGCGTGCGCCTGTCAAAACTGCAGGGCGTTTGTCAATCCCAGCACGACAATCACTCTTAACTCATAACTAAGTCGTACCTAGGCAAAAACAGTCCGTTCACGTGAAATAAGCAGTATTTGAGCGTGTCGGTTTCAGTAAGGTTGCCGCTATGTCAAAACCACTTCGAGTTTTCCGAGGTTTTCAGTGTTGTTGTAACAAGCTTTCTTAGCCGCTTGTCAAGTACGCACGCAGCATTCTCTTCTTTTCCTAGAGGAACGGAAGGTCAATCACCAGATCTTCTTAACCTTAAAAAGATAGGAAATTGAATTATAAAAGTTCTGAAGAGCCTGAATACGGTCTTATAGGTTAACTCAATATACATGTAGAAAATCCATAGACTACTGAGAATTCTCACATTTTCGTTGCTATGGGATTTCTATTCTTTGAAGTGGACAGAGCGTGATTGACAGAATTTATTCCCTTGTAAGTATTAGATTTCTTTAGGGGTTTCAAGGAATGGGAAATAAGCAATCTGAAGATAGGCTACTGTACCTTGTTTACAATAACCTTTCTGGTGACATTTGAAGCAAAAAAGCTATTTTCTCCGCCAGACAATGACATAAGGACAAAACAGAGAAGGTCCTAGGCGTTTGTGGCAGCTGTTGTTCTTTTCGAAAATCATTTTCGTTTTTGGAGACCTTTGTGCATATCTAGATGAATACGGCAACATTTCACTGTCATCTAATTTAGTAACGGAGTCAAAGCTCAATGCGGTTAATTATCATCGAGTATGTTTTTCAAACAATGTGCACTTATTGATTTAATTAATTTTTCAATACACAGTGTGTATCTGCGTTATTGCAATGATCTCAATGATCATGACCTAGTGCTTTTTCTCGTTAAGTACTTGCACGTCACCGACTTTGAACGCATTCAGAACAGCGTACTAACAGGTCCGCGGATCAGTTATGGCCGACCCAGTTGAAGGCTTGTTTCGTAATCCGCGATGAATTTATATTCAGTGTCTAATCGGGAATTAAGCGGCAAGCCTTCCAGTAGGTCGCCATATTTGATCCACGGATCTGTTAGTCAGCTGTTCTAAATGCGCTCTTTCGTACATGTATGGCGAAAGCCATTACCTCTGTCTACTGGCAACACGAAAAAGACTTCCATACTTCGCGCAATTATTCTTGGACTCTCTGTCTCCCATTTGCAGCATAATTATAGCTGTTAATGGGACCATATACGTAAAAACCAAGTGAAGCCTGCAGAGTTCTTTATCAAGATCGTAGAAAGTATAATCTTTGCTTGTTTCACTGCGGCTAATAATCATTCTACGTCCTGAAATTACGTCCTGTGGGAGGTAATGCGGTGCAGGCTTAATTTCTATCCTAGTTACGGCGACAATCTGTGTGGGCTTTTTACCTAGAGGTAATCAGACTGTAATTCATCGGTAAAATTCCCGTGGAATAGTTCTCTATATGTTGGAAAGGGTAATTTATGAGCATGAAACGAAACCAATAAAATTGTATGCGATACACACAAGAATATATAACTTTTTATGTTCATGTGTTGAGGGAGAGGGAAAGATGTGTTGCTTCCTTTAGTGATTGAACCGTCAAGGGGAGCATGATGGAAATAAGCAATCTGAAGATAGGCTACTGTACCTTGTTTACAATAACCTTTCTGGTGACATTTGAAGCAAAAAAGCTATTTTCTCCGCCAGACAATGACATAAGGACAAAACAGAGAAGGTCCTAGGCGTTTGTGGCAGCTGTTGTTCTTTTCGAAAATCATTTTCGTTTTTGGAGACCTTTGTGCATATCTAGATGAATACGGCAACATTTCACTGTCATCTAATTTAGTAACGGAGTCAAAGCTCAATGCGGTTAATTATCATCGAGTATGTTTTTCAAACAATGTGCACTTATTGATTTAATTAATTTTTCAATACACAGTGTGTATCTGTCACGTACGTCAGTCCCCAAAAAAGCAAAGGACTATACGATTCGCATAAAATAACATTATGCTGTGGCCTTGAAAAGAGCATAGATTGGACTAATGCACACAGTTCGTGATGACAAATACGTTTGAATGACAAACTCTACAAAACGCATTCAATAAGCACTAGATGGTACATCGCCAGACCAAAACACGTTTACGTCTTTGGAGTCAAAAGTCCACATTCGATTGAGTACTGAGTCATTATTGAATGGCAAAAGACGCATTCGATACTTTTTATTTTAATGAAATTGGATTACCAGAGGGCAGTTTTTCCTTCCTTGTCAACCTACCTGTCAAGTGCAGTGCAGGGACGATGTTTTGATAAATATATTACTTCGGAAGAGAGCAGAGATAAAAACGGTTTAAAGCTATCTTTTACAAACGCAATGCGTACTTTTAATTGCGTCTACCGACAAATTCTACCAGCGTTTTACTTACAGACTATTATTATCTATTACCATGTCGTTTTGAGGGTAATAATTAAGAAAGGGATTGAATGTTTAAGAATCGTTTTGACTTGTTTGTGTGTGTGTGTGTGTGTGTGTGTGTGTGTGTGTGTGTGTGAGAGAGAGAGAGAGAGAAAAAGAGAGAGAGAGAGAAAGGAGAGAGAGAGAGAGAACACCTTCAGTGGCTTCGGGGAAGCTGCTGGTCCGACCGGTTATGACTGCCTGAAAAGCCAGAGGAACGGTAAAATTACGTAAACATCGACTTACGGACCTGTACAGAATTTAGAAGACCTCAGGCCCCATAAACGATAATTGCAGCTTTCTAACACGAGCCTTAAATTTGGGAGCACAGAATAACGACTCCAGCCACGAATTAACTACCCCAACGTAGAATTACTTGCCACAAGCTTAGCGTTTTATAGCACAAACAACCCGGCCTGCAGATTTCTTATGGTGCAGGTCCTCAGGACTTTCAGTTCCTCCTTTCGTTTTCTCCATGAGATTGACCGAAGATAAGCTGACCGTTGCTGTCCAAAGATACGGAACATTTAACGTTGACATGGGACCAAAACGTTACAGTAGTTACATATAGAGACATATAATTCCTTAGTCTTAGATTATCTACATTTCTCTGAGGCTCCGTTTTGTAAGTTGTAATGATTTTATATTTACATTGGAATTTAGGACAAATGCTTGGAAAAGAATTATTCGTTTTTATACCAAAGAACATACTGTTGTTTTTGGCAAACAATCGACAAATAGTTACTTGGCATAATATATATATATATATATATATATATATATATATATATATATATATATATATATATATATATTAATGGAGTTGTACTGAAACTCGGTTCTGGCGAACTTGACAGCTGTTTTGACGTTTGCACGTGATATTGCATGTTTTTCTAATGACAAGACGAAAAACATTTTCCACATCTCACATCGATTTTTTTATGACAATATGCAATTTGGAGATCACGAATCGCTCCGAAAGATTGAGGAATATCTGACTGAGATGTAAAAGGACCCTTAGTTATCAATATGCCAACAGCTGTACTTGACGGTCCGTTGATCTCTTTGAAATGTCTCTGAATAGAATAACGGCGGAGATGTTTCACCTAAATGCACTTTCCTTAACATCTATATTAGTCCAATGTAAAAAGCATAGGAATTGATAAATTGAATAGAACACAGTCATAGGCGAATCCAACACATTTCACCCAAATTTCTTTTTAAAAGTCGGCGCCCATTCTGGTTCCAATTGAAAGAAAAGAAATGAAAAGGCCCATAAAAGGCTTCAAAGTTCTCAAAATTGCGCAGTTTCAGCCCTTCTTGATGAGCTGCATCAGTCATGGGTGACTGCATATTTTAGTACATGGCACGGTATATTAGCAGTGATATTTTAGTATATGGTATTCAGAGCAGTATATGTCCAATATTGATAGTATACTTTGGTACATGGTAAGGTATATTAGCAGTGATATTTTAGTATATGGTATTCAGAGTAGTACATGTCCAATATTGATAGTATACTTTGGTACATGGTAAGGTATATTAGCAGTGATGTTTTATTATATGGTATTCAGAGCAGTACATGACCAATATTAATTTATAGTATACTTTGGTACATGGCACGGTATATTAGCAGTGGTATTTTATTGAAGGGTATGCAGGGAAGAACATGACCAAGCTTTACATGTCTGATGATAATGGTATATTTTGGTATATGGTATGGTACATGGCCGATGATAATGGTACTGTATGTATATATTGGTATGTGGTTTGGAGCGTGACCAGTTATAATGGAATATTTTGGTATGTGGCATGGTATATGGCCGATGGTACAGTGGTATATTTTCGTATGTGGCATGGTGTATGGCCGATGGTACATTAGTATATTTTGGTATGTGGCATGGTGTATGGCCTGTGGTAATGTTATATTTTGGTATGTGGCATGGTGTATGGCCGATGGTAATGTTATATTTTGGTATGTGGCATGGTGTATGGCCGATGGTACAGTGGTATATTTTCGTGTGTGGCATGGTGTATGGCCGATGGTAATGTTATATTTTGGTATACGGCATGGTGTATGGCCGATGGTAATGTTATATTTTGGTATGTGGCATGGTGTATGGCCGATGGTACAGTGGTATATTTTCGTATGTGGTATGGTGTATGGCCGATGGCAATGGTATTTTGCCACTAATGAAGGCATATGTTTTGGCTCGTAGTATCAACATATGTCTGGTAGAAATTAGTTGTTATGTATGTCTGAAATAGTTCCTGAAGACTGTAAGCATGCTTATAAAACGCCCGAGACAACCAGCAGTTACTTAACGTCCGTGCCTAATACATTCTAACAGGTTCAAGTAAAGTCAACTTATAATTGAAAATATCAGTTTTGCGCTCACCAAATCCACCCTCAAGAGACATTAATGTGGACCATACCACAAGAGTGGTGCTTTGAGAGCGTTTCTGACATCTATATTGCCAAATAATAAGCCAAGGTTCATTAATTGGAACCAAAGATCAATGAATTATTCCAGAAATGAGCGGAATGTGAGATCCACGCTTCTACGCAACGACTTCTAGAAGAGAGAATGTTTTGACAGCCGTTCTGTTTTCCCTATTAATTTTAGATTAATAGGGGGTCTAGGGAACCCCTTTTTAATCAGTGCAGTGAGCAGAAGCCTTTGGAGACTTTTTCACACTTTAAAAGAAGAAATGGAGCAAGCTCTGTCCGACCATAAACGCCACGACGTCAATTCCTCAAACCTTATTGGGGTATGGCATACTAGAGGCCTATTTTGACTAATGTATATGTAAACGGGTAAAAAATGAAAATAATTTGTTGCTTATCGCTCAACTAACCTGATGCTTTAATTTCTTTTTGCCCTTTCTTCATTATATTGTTTATTTTCGCTGCATATGTCTGTGCGTGTGTTTTGCCTTTGGCAATCTGCTCACCACTTTGCCTTTTGTAAATACCTCACCGGATGCAATTTTCTTGCACACATTTTATATTGTCCTTTTATTTCCCGTGACCGATCAACTTTGACTCTTTTGACTGCTGAGGCGCCAATTTTACGTGGGCCGGCTTAATACATGCAGTTCAGTGGTTACATGTAGCGTTGAAAGACCATTCATGTTTATGAAGTCGTAAAAAGCCCATCAAAACTATATTTGCCCTGAGATTACGCGCACCAAGGCAATCATTATTACTTAGCGGGCTTTAACAATAAGATATCACACGTGGACTATATGCATTGTACATTGACGTACGTCTGTCATTTACAGAAAGAAAGGGGGTTGACGATTATCATATTTTATCAGAGGTCATCACTCTACTCAGTTCTGATAAATGATATATAATCATTATGAGCAACGCCTCATCTAAACAGAGATCTTTTGAAAAACGTAATTATAGGCAGAAGACGAAGCGTGGCTTATTTTTATCGATGGGATGATGACAATATTAATATAATAAAAACGGACTGTTTCAATTTCTGCGACAACTTCGATTATATGTTCAGACGATGCAACAGAATAATGGATAAATATGCCTTGCACGGAACGTGCACGGCCCAACTCCTGAAATGCAAAAACGCCATTTTGACTGCAAATTTTTTTCTTTAATATCTGGCGGGGCTGCCTTTTCTCCCCACTGCGAGTTTTCGTGCATGGTCTTGAATATTGGATCATTTTTCTATTCACTTCTGATACGCAGTTTTAAGGATTATATCTTAAGTTACATGTATCTGATGCTGATAAGTCACAAAACCTATAATGTTTTTTTTTTTTTTATTTTATTTATTTATTTATTTATTTATTTATTTATTTTTTTTTGCCGAAATCAGTTACTACTCTCTTCTCTCTTCGCAGAATTGAAAAAATAAAAAGACTTGGATATAAATTTTCATTTTCATCCAAAACAAAACCTCACAGCTATTGTTTTAAAAATTGCATTTTAATTTGATACTCACCATACCCATGCCCATGCCAGTCGGAGGGAACCACACTTCACAGCATATATCCAGAAAGCGTTGTCGATGGAGTTCGTACCGACAAAATTTTCAGAAAGATACTCGATCAAAAGCTCTAGATATTGACCGTTTTTGTTGTCAGCAGTGTTCTCGGCAGCGAATAGAGTAACAAACCTTATAAAAACGGCGATTAAATAGACATATACAGTCTGACTGTCAGGTTAATTGGCCGTTTCCAAGACAACCTCAGTAGTGGTCTCAATTTTTGTTGAATATTGCAAAGGAACGTCTGGCCAGAACTGTCAGTTGCTCCAGTCTTTACAGCGTTCCGGAAAGCATGCAGTTCTAGCAGTTTCGTTACGTCCTTCTTCTATACATGGAAACCGCGTTGAAATATCCAATCAGAATTGCTGAAAAGTTCAATTGGTTCCACGCAGATCTAAACAGCGGACTTGCAGGTGTCTTCAGTCTGGCAATCCAGTTAAAAACTGCACACTGTTGCCCAATCAGAATCGATAAATGTTGGCCATCCCCTTACAGGTATTTCAATAGCTTTCCTCTAGCTCAAGGCATAAGCACTGTATATGCACCAATAGCTTTATTGGGTATCTGACGCACTGGAATCGCCCCAGAAATACGTGCGTATCTCCAGAAATTGTTACGTTGATCTTAACAGCGTTCTTGGCAACGTATGCAGTGACAATAATAATAGCAACATGTCAAAATGTCTTTCACAAAGATTGTTGAAAAAGGACCGATTCGGCGTTGATCCAAGTAGTGTTCTTACGACCGGAAATATAGGCGGCTTGGTCGGCAAACGCAGTGAATGCAAACGCATTATTTCGGATTGACAGGTCGATCTTATCTGCGATCTAAAAGAGGTTCTGTGCATGTACCGAATCTACTTCCATGTCTTGTAATATACTTCTGACTGAAACGGCAGAAAATTCCAGCCCTGAAGTAACTGTGAAGAGTAGATTCTTTTGTTTATATCACTTTACCCTCTTGACTCAATTTGAGAAGTAGCAAAGCAACCTTTATCAAAGTGTGATTATGAGCTGACCTTTACAGGCCAAAAGGACAGTCCTTTCGAACCCCCAACCCCTCCTACCAAATACTATTAAAACCTTTAGGAAATTGAACAGTGTCCCATCTAGTCTGAGAAGCGTTATCGATGGCAAACGCACTGTTTTAGATATATCATGTTACGCAAGGAAAAAATGCAATTTGAATTTCCATTTCTTACATTAGCCCGTCTCTAAGTTACTCAGTGATCTGCGTTCTTCTCGGCGTATGCACTAAAATAATTGTTGGAACCCGTCACGGAATATCCATTCGGATTTGCCAGATGTTGGACCGTGTCCAATAGTTCGATTCAGTCGCTTAGCATCAGCTGACTTCGGCTTCGACTGGCCTGGTATTGCTTCCCCAATTTCCACACGCGATGTGCCACGGGAAATCAAATATTTGGCTTATCAGACGTTTGTTTTAAGTCGATCGACGTTTTTGCAGTTACTCGGTCGTCGGAATACCGGTCGCTGAGCACATATAAGCGCACCAGTCCCTTCGTTGGAATCCCCGAGGAGAGTCGTTAATCAAGTTCACAGACAAAATGACAATATTTGTCATGATTGAAAAAAATATTTCCGATCTGGTGGCAAATGAGCGATAAAGGGTTCTTGTGATTGATTTTAAAAATGTTATCACAAACCGCATGTGATGCAAGGCCATTCCGAATCAATGAGCAGCGTTACAAAATTACTAATATTCTCAGATGATGTACGTTCTTGTGGAGAGTGTTCACACATCATAACTTCGGAACGAACCAGAGCCGAACCACCACGGCATGAGGATTTGCCTGTATGGCTTCTAGTGTCTTCTTATAGACTGAACTTAGAGCGTAGCAAAAATGGCCGACACCTCAGCTGACATAGGAGGGAGCGTGGTACCTGGTGGGTACAAAGCTTCAGTTAGTGGGGTTGCGAACATGGAGAAGGCGGTAGGGGAGGGGGGGGCAATCAGTTTTGGAAAATTTGGGGTTTACGATAATTCCTGTGTGTCTGCTAACAAGACCCCTAGTTTGAACCAGTGAATGGCCGGCACAAATTGAAGTAAAGTAAATGGTAACAAGTCTGATATCCGCCATATTTTTCATACCGCTGCGCATATATATTTGGTCGATGTAGTGCCGGAAAAAATAAAGACCTTCCGAATAAAATATCCCGTCACCTATCCGTCATGATCAATAGTTCATGCGCTTTTCTCCGAAAAAAACATAGATGTGGGGTGTTTTGGTAAGATATCAATATAATTTGGCTGTAGCTTGCTCTGTAAATACAGTTATCGCTTTGGGAAATAAAAGAAGTTCGCATGATTGCAAAATACGATATTTTGTCATTTGCTCAGAGCTGATGTAATAGGGGCGGATCCAGGATTATTTGAAGGGGGTCCGTGGATGCGAAGCCGACCCTTCCCCCACCTCACCGCCCTACTTGGTGTTTTAGAGGGCGAACGGCGCTATTTGGTACGGTTTAGAACTATGATTCACCTTGTCAAAATTCTAATTTCAAGAAGGGACCAGAAATAGAAGGACCCCCTGACCCCCCCTCTAAATCCGCCACTGTGTAAACAAAACAAATGTAATGTTGCTTGCTTTTGTTTCGTTTTTCTTTAAATGTCAAACCAATTAGGATTGCTGCAAGTAATATTTTCAGTAGCCATAAAAGGCAACATCGTCTATTCCATAGCTGTTAAGGGCGTTTTTCTCTTTACTCTGGGCATATTCCATTGCATTTGCAAATGGCTTACATTTAGTATGGGCGGGTTTCACATATATATGATTTTTAGAGTGCATCCATTGTTGACCTGAGGACTGTTTCACAAAAGAGTCGTAGCACGAAAGCTGGCCTAAACTTATAAAGCACAGATTTTGTAGACTTTTACACAAGAAGAATCTGTAATAGTGTTTGTCAGTGGACCTGTTACGTATACATTAGACGCAAGGCTAATGGTGCAGACCAGTACTTGCTCCGTGATAATGGCTAGCATGTGACATTAAATAAACGATCTTTGGAACATTTAAAATTAATAACGCGTCTTGGGTTCTTGAGTTTTGAGATGATTATTTATTGACCACAGATGGTGTTTTTCTAGAAAATTCGTTTGGATGCAGTCATTTGAGTAAAGGTGGATTAGCCATTAAGGGGAAGGTATTGGATGCCGGACTAGAGTATGAGATTTTTTACTATACCTCGTTGTGTTTCGGAAAATAAAACTAAGTTTCAGTGATTTATATCTATATCAAAATTCAGTGTCAATACAAATATTGTTTACTGTGTGATATTGTTATCGTTTTCTATGTTTCGTCATTTGTGAATTGTTCTGTGTATGCAAAACTGTTTCAACATATTGATTGCTTGAACTTTTGCTTATATGCAAAATTAGAGCACAAGAAAATAAGGCCCGCTTACATGTACCAGCCAGTCAAACTCAGCCACTTTTCAATGCTATGTAGACCGAGATAAGTCAACAGATATTACCGATCTAACAGTGTAGATTACACGGAAATGATGTTCGGGCTTTCGTGACTGAATAATTTATCAGCAAACGGTATGCTAAAAAATTAAAAATATATTCATTGGGTCTTAACCGCTTTTGTGACGTAGGCATTACAGATAATCTTTTATGTTTTTGGCACCACGGCATAGGAGCGTTAACGATTTTGTAGAATAATCGAAGGAAATCGGATTTAATGGGAAAAGTTATCAGATAAAAGTGAATGATTTATAGCAGTTTCACAAATGTGTTATTTCATTCAGTACTAATTACAAATGGAAGTGTAGCAGCCCTCACCACTTTCGTATGATTTACAATGCAGTAATAGTACAACGCAATAAATCTAAAACTAGCCGAAAGCAGATTTTAATGCTTATCTGCTTTGTTCCAAACACCGTCACGGAATTTATTCTTACTTCAACACGTACAGAATACGCTATGGGAATTATCCCCTACATGCACAAATAATGTAACAAAGAAAGATCGGCTGAAAGATTAGACTTGTGATTTTAACATTTTTCATTTCAGATTACTCAGATTAATGTTACTGCAAGCTGAAATTACATGTATCACTTATGTGTATAGTATTACTACCTCTGATATCATGAGTGCCGCGCACCCATACAAGTCTCTTTTATTGCATCTGCGACAGCAGCGTTGATTGATTTTTATTCCATATGATGTAATGAAACATAACCTTCCTGGACTTCAAAGTGAATAATTAACGTGACCGAGAACGATCTGTGCTCGTTGCGTTGAAGCGAAAGAAAAAAGTGCCGTTTATGATATAATCATTACCGAAAATAATTATAATCAACAGCTTACCATTTCCTGGAGGATGTGGTTCCAATGCTGGGTTAATTATCCCAGTGGCACACCCTGGGTCCTGAAGTCCCTGGAAATTCACCCCTGTTATCAGATACTGGAATGCGGATAACAGGACTGTCTCCTTTAACCCCTGAAAGTCGGGGTGCTGTGAAATGACACTTTATAAATAACCAGCGAGCGGACGTACTTTTGGGGTGTTTTAGTCATACTGTAATTATCACCCTGGTTATGTGAACAGGAGCAGGAATTGTGCAAAAATTCAGACACAATTGGTAGTGATCGAAGTCCCGTAAAAGTACAACAGAAGATAAGGATACTATATATAGTGCAATAATGTATCCACGTTATGACACCTTAGGGAATTTGACAGATTTGCCGCCACATCGCTTCTGTCGTTCTTTGACGTTTCCAACGACGCATAGAGCTACATGTGCCATTAGCCGTAGAACGGTTGATAGTAACGCATATACCGGTATGTAAGGGAAGAAGCAGCACATTGAAACCAAATGTATATAGGCCTACATGTACATATCATGTACACAGTGCATCAGTACACCACGAAAGGCCTGACGCTGAAGTTAATCGGTATTCTGATCGTAGAATATATGCCCATGCGTATGGTACGTACTATGTCAAGTATATTAATCGACACAAAATACTGTTGTCCTTCCTTAGGCCTAATGTTCAACGAAAATGGCGACACAGGGGAGATAGGCACAACCAGCACCACCCCCCACCCCCCGTCTTCCTTCTATTCGTTTGTGTACACCCTACACCCCTCAAAATAAATAGATATAAAATCAATGTTACCAAAAATGATTGCGAATTTTTATATATGTGACCGACATCGGTAAATAAAAAGTTGCTTTCGCAAATACCGGGACCCTCGAAATGAATTGTTGTCGCATAGGCCCTATGTAGAAGAACATTTGCAAGCGAACGGCAAAAGTATTTTAACGACAGAAGTTCAGCAGCACAACACATCAATCGACACAAGAATTCAGCATCTCAGGTGGAAAAAATTAAGTAGGCCCCCTACTGTATGTTCTTGCTACGTACGTACGTACGTACGTACTAAGGTCCATATGCCATTTCTTAAGATGGGCACTAGGACTTGCAAAAAAACTGGGAAAACTTCTACTTTCTCGGAAAAAGATATACGTAAGTAATTAATCGAGATTCCTGGCACGGAACTCACGTACTCACAAAATTCTATCAACTCAATTACTCAGATATCTTAATTACCTTTTCTATGCTAGTCACTTGTACTCAAAGTAATTAACTTTCTGAACCCAACTGGTTTTTCAGAATTTTTCAGATCATACTAGTAGTTTTCTTTTGCCACTAACAAAATATTGTTGGGGAAATGCAAGAACTCATCAATTATGCTCAATTTTCGTGAGTACATTATATCTCTGTGCACCTCCCCCCCTCCGTCGATGTCCTTTACCTTCCCATTCTACCCATTAACCCTAAACACCTCAGAAGTGACCATTATTCGACGTTTTTTTCTAAGAATGGGTAACAGACATGTTTTTATGTGTTCCTCCCCACCCAAATGAGGCCGCCACCCCTCCCCCTGTGGCATTGGATAGCAGGGGTGTCTTGTCTTGGATACAACTACTGCGACACCTATATGTTATTTACACAACCCGGAAGCGGCCAATGATTGGTTAGTGATGGGCAAGCACAAACAAGACTTCGCTTGTCAATAAATCGTTGTGTGCGATTTAAAAGGCCGCGGCGTCTGTTCTTGCCATTGACAACTCAAATCGTCAGGTAAGTAAAAGTTTACAGTTAAATTCGAAGATTTTGCAACATTGTTTATGTGTTTTTTGCATTTATTTTTTCTTTGCAACACTAGAGTAGGCGGCACAGACATGCAGTAATACAACTGTAGTACATCCACATTTACACGTACATGTACAGTACTGGCACATAAACGGGTAGCATATCTTCTTCAGTGCCAGTGGCCTGCAAGCTCCATCAGACCGGCTCCACCACCATTATTTACTGTACACTACAATACAATGCCACCAAAGAGGAAAGCTCCTGCTGGAGGAAAGGCAGGGGGAAAGAAAGCCAAGAAGGCGGACTCTGCCGCTGCTGATTCTGACTTGCAGACTGCCATTAAAGCATTAAAGTCCACAGGCTCTGGGAAGAGGAAGAATATTAAGGTGGACAAGTTGTGTCCGATAGCTGGTAATGTGGACGTAAGTATGCACCAAGTACATGGACAATAGAGTGATAGATTAATGAAATTGAGGGGTGACCCCCTCTCCCCTTTCTTCATGTGTACCCTGAGTTTGAGACACACCCCTCTATTGAGAATAGTACTTTGCAGGCTTAGACCCCGAGTCAACCAAGATCCAACTTCAAATAAATAATTTTTGTCATCATCCCCCCCCCCCATCTCATAACTTATCCTGTTGTGTTGTTATTTGTAAGTGGATTAATCCACTGCTTAACATTTATTCACTCAAAAGGTTGTTCTTTATATGCACCAATTAATACATATGATATTGAATTTGCATTATTATATTTTAATTCCCCCTTTACATGTAGGTGTGGGAGGAGTATGACTGCATGCTGAACCAGACCAACATAGGGCACAATAACAACAAGTACTATGTCATTCAAGTTCTGAAGACCAAAGTTGGCAATAATTTCTATGCGTGGAATAGGTGGGGTAGGGTGGTAAGTTTATATGGTAATTACTCTGAAAATTTGAACAAAACTGAAAAAAAATTACATTTCCCAGTATATATTTATCCTAGGCTGACACGTTACAAATAAATTGAAAAAAAAATGAAGCACTAAAAAGAAAATAAAAGTGATACTTTAAAGTGGTTCTTGACAAATAATTATGTTTTTGAAAGTGACAGAAAATGATGGTATTAGAAAAATGGAATTTGGATACTGGTAAATTATTGTTGATAGCTTATGATGGTAAAAATAAAACTTGATTATAATTTTCTCAACAATTTTGAATAGAGTATAGATTGTGCCTTATTGTTAACTGTTGGAGAATTGTTAAAGTTCCCAAGAAAATTTTCATAGCTGTAATTTCTTGTTCAAGGTACCATAGTAAATATTAATTTCTCATGAATTATTTTCTTTCAATAGAAAAAATGCATATTGATTTATTTTACTAATATGTCAGTGCTTTTATTTGAGAGAGTTGCATGTTTTCTACCATTGAAATATTTCTGTCTTCATTTTTTTTTTGGTTACTTATTTGTTTATTTATTTATTAATTAATTAATTTATTTATTTATTATTGTTTTGTAGGGAGAGTCAGGCCAGGACATGTTAAAGGGACCATTAGACGAGAAAAGTGCAGTGGCTGATTTCTGCAAGAAGTTCCGTGACAAGACCAAGAACGCCTGGGAAAACCGTGCCAGTTTTACACCTCATCCTGGGAAATATACCCTCTTAGAGATGGATGATGACGAGAGTGATGATGAGGCAATGGAAGAGACCAAAAAGAAAGTAAGAAATAGGGACTGTGATAATGCATGTTCACCTTAAATTTGTAGATTTTGGCAAAATGTGAAATGCTTCTTTCTGTTGAAGCTTATATAGAAATATGCAGAAATTTCCATTGATATTAGTCCAGACCAATGATTTGCCAGTGGCTAAAAATATCCAGCAAACTGATGAAAACACCTTTCATCTAAGGATGAGCATTGAATTGGTGCCAGTAAATACATGATATGGTATATTTATTGGATACAAAATCATCAGATGACTCATAAAAATGCGGTAGTGTAAAAAGTACACTTCATGTTTGAACTTGTCTGTTTCAAGAATTAATTTTCATTTCACAAATCAGATAATTACACTGAATATTTGAAACAATGAACTTAAACCAAGTACTCCTTATGAATATATCTGAGACTGAGGATTAATATGTCATATCATACTGGAAGGTTATGTAACACGCGTTACAAGGACATTATTTAGTATTGTTACATGCACTTGTTTGGCCTACTCTTGATAAGCTTATATAATCATGTTTCCTTGCATAATCTTTGGGTTATACAAAATGTGCTGAGTATCTGTATTTATCACTATATGTAAGTTTGAGTACTACCATAGTATGTAGCCGTAGATTCTATGTAGGTTCATGTAATTAATGTATTCTAGTAGTTCTTGACAGGTCATAATCAATGTAAATTAAACTAATACCAAAGTGCATGATAAAAATGAATAAATGCTCACATAAACAGACAAATGGCTCAAGAATTATTGATTTTCACAATTATATGTAATAATAAAAGTATTCTTCTCCAGCTTGCTGCATTAGATGAGGCTGACATGGGTGCTGCCCCCTCCCCCATCTTACCATGTAAGCTGGATAAACCCACACAGGACTTGATGAAACTCATCTTTGACACAGACATGTTCAACCATGCCATGAAGGAGATGGAGTTAGGTGAATATAATTTGTTTCATAAATGAAAAAAAAAAAAAAAAAAAACTACAGCCAGCTTCTTAGTTTTCAAGTTCTCATATTTGCCTGCTTCTGAGTTGTTAATGTACGTACTGGTACATGTACATGCACTTTGTGTCTCAAGTGTATAATGTGACTGTTTAATTATCCACTATATTTACACAGACGATTAAAAAGTTGCTTCATACGGTACATTGTATTAGATGGAACAAGCTTTTATGCAGGACTGTTTACAATCAGATTAAAGGTATATATATATATATATATATATATATATATATATAAATAAAAGCAGCAAGTTCTCTTTTTTCAAAAATGCTGACAAAACACGCTCCTATAATCATATCATATCATATCATATATGTAATTTTGTGTCTTTTGTAGATGTTAAAAAAATGCCACTGGGCAAACTGAGCAAGTCTCAAATAGCAAAAGGTTTTTAAGTACTGGATGAGATAGAGAAAGCAGTCCAGGCTGGTAAGAAGAACAAACTGCCAGAGCTCTCCTCCAAGTTCTTCACTCTCATTCCTCACGACTTTGGCCGCCAGAGGCCGCCAGTGATCAGCACCCAAGAACTGGTTAGGAAGAAGATGGATATGCTGCTGGTGGGTTATGATCTGTATTGGTTGTAGTGATTGTGACCTGTATTAAAAACCTTTTTGGTCACCTGCCCCTTTGAGATACCAGCTAGGAGCATGTTTCGCCAAAGAGCTTTACTTACTTATACAGTCTGAAAATTTAGCTACGTCTTTCTTGCCTATTAAATATTATATTTAATATGTGGACTACTAATGTTTAATTTTTGGCCAGATAAAGCTTATAGATTGATCCATACATAACTGCCAATTTAAAGGCTTTTATACAAAAAATGGACAAGACTTTTAAATCGATATACAGGGTATTTATGATAAGATCTTCTGGGGGTGTTTGTCAATTCATGCTGTGTGATTCATTGAGTAATTACCATAAATTTATCTATTACTGAAAAGATTCAAGTGAAGGTATATTTTTAATTTTGCTCATTTAGGTGTTGGCTGACATAGAGCTGGCTCAAAGCATGCAGAAAGAAAAAGAGAAAGAAAAGAAACCTGGCAAGAAGGTAAGAGATATTTTTATTAGCTAGGTTTGATATAAAAATTCCTGTATTGCAAATCACCATGCTGATCCTACATGTGTTTCACTGGCAAGAGCTAAACAATATTTGTTTAAGTCTTGATATTACACATTATTTTACATATTTGCTGTCAGAACCAGTGATACATGTGTTATACATGTACTAGAAACTCGAGTCAGACCAACAAAACATGAAAAATAGCATATTTTGAAAATTAATTATATTATTTTCAGTTCCTTTCAATTTATATTTTTATTATTATTTTATATATGTATTTTTTAAATTAATATTTCTTTAAAACCCCAAAAATGCAATTTCTACCTAAAAATACCATGACATCTTAAATTCACAACTTTTATTTTTCCCTCTTTAAGTATCACAATAGGAAATGAAATCATCAATTTTATTGACATTAGGAAGTAATCAAGGTAATCATTGTATCAAATATGACCTTAGATCTGTCCTTTGACCTTTATTTCTGTTTCAGGCATTGAATGAGGCCAAGCCCCACCCACTGGATGTCAACTATGGACTGCTGAACTGTGACCTGGAGCTACTGGATAAAAAGTCCAAGGAATATAAGGCAAGCTAAAATAATCATAATTACATTGATTTTGTTGATTTTATTATTATTATTATTATTATTATTGTTATTATTATTATTATTATTATTATTATTATTATTATTATGTGAATCCCTCCTGCTATTAGATGTTCTTCTGGGTCTTTTTTTCTGTGTGTCAGCTGCTTCCTGCAGCTTAGACACAGGCTTTTTTGCTATATGTGAGCTGTTCCAATATGACCGACAATTGTGCATTATTATTATTATTATTATTATTATTATTATTATTATTATAACTTTTGTTGTTGTTGTTTTATATGAAAATAAAATGTAATTAAGTTAATTGTTTGGTTCCAGTTGATAGAGGAGTATGCTATGGCCACAAAACACTGGCGTAAAGTCACATTGCAGGAGGTTTGGAAAGTGAACAGACACGGAGAGGTGAAACTTAGTTTGTGGAATTTTTTTTCCATCAAATAATTTATTTATTTTTACTATTTATTTATTTATTCACAAGAAAGGACATTTTCCTGGTATTTTTGGAGGATTTCCTCTTTTTGATCTCATCGATAATTAAAATCAAACTCATTTTTCTTTGCCAGCCTGTTTAATCGTAATTTTGACAGCGCAGATCTTACAGCAAATACGGTATTTTTTACAATTGTAATTCATACTTTAGGGCCATCATCCATGATAGGCCAATCAAATAAAGACATTCTTTTTTCAGATTTAAATAGAAAACCATGCTTTTATTAATGGTAATGTTTTATACCTTTCCAGGATACCAGATTTACCGAGCACAAAAATTTAGACAACCGCAAATTGCTTTGGCACGGGACTAATGTGGCTGTAGTGGCGGCCATTTTGAAAGGTGGTCTGCGTATTATGCCCCACAGTGGGGGCAGAGTGGGGAAAGGGATATATTTTGCCTCTGAGAACTCAAAATCAGCAGCTTATGGTAAGAAAATAAATTTTGAATGGTTTTTTAGTCTTTTTTACACTGCGACTGTAGGGTTTTATCTTGGTTTATATTCAAAACAATTTTATGAAATTAGTCCCTTAAATGTTGCCTCTGAGGACTCAAGGTCAGCAAAGCATATGGCAAATGGACATCTGTGAAAACATGATTACTGGTAATAGCTTTTCTGTTATGGAGTACAATTTGGATTTAGCCCATAGTTACTTATGGAATAAAGGACAATCTTGGCAAGACTGGATTTGACGGAAATTAAGATGCACAAGCATGGGCTTCATGTTGTTATATAAAAATCACATTTAAATGAGATTGATCCATCTTATACCCGTTTTTTTTTTTTTTTTTGATCTGCATGTTCAACCCTGTATTGAATTACTAGTACTCATTTCTTCAGAGACCATGATTTTCTACTTTGTTTAATATAAATTTTGATATTTTAGTCATAACATACTACTGGGTACATATATAATAATGCCAGGAGAGAAGAGATTCACTGCTAGAGTAAACTTTTTTGTTATTATAGTCAGGTGCAGTGGTAATGGCACAGGCATTATGTTTGTGAACGAGGTGGCACTGGGCAAAGAGCACTTTATAACCAAAGACAACTGTCAGCTGACAGCGGCACCTAAGGGCTTTGACTGCATTATTGCTAAAGGACGCACTGAACCAGGTAGGGAACCAAGTGTGAATCAGGGATGGACAGAGGCCGTCTTCTGGGTCTTCCAGCAGATGATCAGAATTTTCTAATTTACATTTAGTGACATCTATATTTTCTGGTGGAAAATGGGTCAAAAATGGAGGATGGATCAACAAAGATAATTTGGAAGACCCAGAAAATATCTCTGGATCTGCCCCTTTGAATATGTCAACATTGTATGGTATGGTATACATATAGTGAAGTGTATGATATAGTATAACTTGCTGGTGTGCTAGGAATGAGGCCAAGTCGTGGTGACATTTCCCAATTACTCGCACCCTCCTAAGAAATAAAGAATAGAAATATGGCATGGATTCTCCATACAAAATTGATTGTCTATAAACACCAAATTTTAATATTTTCAGCCCTTGCCTACCAAAAAGAATTGATAATGAATATAATGATATTATGTTGTTGATGTTATTATTATTATTATTTCTGTTAAAATAATATTTTATGACTTTAGATGATATTCTCATTTGAGGTTTTTATGTCTTGGACAATGTAACTATAGCTACAGATACTTTTATCCCATGCAGTTTGCTAGAATTTAAAATGTTAGAATTGTGAAAACAAAACAAAAATATGATTTTGATGAACAAAACTTGAATTATTGTATTCTCAATTACAGACCCTAAAAAAGACAAGACCATGGAAATAGAAGGCCGCACTATCACCATACCTGTGGGGAATCCCGTTCCACAGGACAAGTACAAGGACAGTTATTTTTCCCAGAGTGAATATCTAGTCTATAAGGAGAGCCAGAATAGGATAAGATTTCTTTTGAAGTTGAAAATGTATTAGGAATGCATTTAGGGTTATGAGGCTTTTTTTTTTTTTTTTGTTTTCATGTGCACACATGTATTATATTAGTTAAGAAAATGATATATATACCATTGTTTTAGTCTTTTATTTGAATAGCAGATCTTAATGTTTTCAATATACAAGCTATTTTTAAAAGCTTATTTTTGGCAGATTTTTAGCCTTTTGAATGTCGTGAATTATCATATTATTTGCTTACATATAGTACAATACTTAGCTAAATTTCCATTTTCGTACATGTACAGTGTACAATGTTCATTTGTACCCTACCATGCACTAAATATTTGACACAAATTTTCCTGACTTAATGTATAGTGCAATGTAGTTATCCATGTATGTTGGCCATTGTTGTACACATAAAACAAACGATTTGTTTAACTGTTGGACTTATTTAGTATAATATTCTGCAAAATACTCCACATATGTATATCACAGCTCAGAGCTGTCATTATCCCCCACAGTCATGTGTATGTTATGTATGGTGTATCTGTTTATTTTTGTTTTTCATTTTCTGTGATCACATTTACCAGTTAGACACTGGTATGGATAATTTGTGTGGAATTGATATGTTGATAAATATATTGTGATATTTGATAGGGTTAGATCATTGATTCTGAGCTTTATTGCAATCTTTCATATCTGTGATTTTTAGAGTATTTTATAGTATATATTAACTCTTATCTTAGGTTCATACCTGTACATTCTTTTAAGTTTGTTGCATGATATGTCTATTTTTTCAAAATATCTGATCAATATAATTTTAATTTTTAACAATTTAAAGGTAGATGAGTTTTATAAATGTCATATAATATAACAGTTTTGTTATAATTGGGCTTGAGTGGATTTTTAAGATGCCATTTAAACGAAGTGATGCTGTCTGCTATATCATGATTACAAATCTCTCTATGGTGAAGGTTACTTATATAGGATTTAGAAATTTGACATACATGTACGAAAATAATCATAATAATATAAAAATAATATGTATGAAGTTGATGGAAAATCATGTCATGGCAAAAGGTTTTAAGAGGAGAACCTGGAAAATGAGAATAAAGTACATTTATCTCCATAATATAAACGCTTTTCGGAATTGACAATTGTCGTGCAGAACCGTCACGTTAAGAATTCCATCGGTAGTTAACTGGTATTTGCATAAAAAATAAGTTATCAAATCTTGTCCAAATGGCAACATGCATGTTCTAGAAGTCAACAGGAACAGTGCTTTCATGTAGCAACATATATACGTTACGTGGCGTGTCTAGGGCATTGCACGTGCCCTGGGCACCACTTAAAGAGGGCACTGTCCTTTTAGCGCCTTGATGTGTTAAACTGACGTGTTTTAAAACGCAACTGACCCGCAGTTTTAACATGATTATATGGCAAAGTTATAATTATGTCAAATAATTGACATAAAATTATGTCAAATGGTAAAACTGGGGCGCAATTTTAATGGCGACATGGACATGCACTGCTCTCCGTAGACAGCCTGGAGAAACATATCGATTCCTGCCTCTAACGAATACAGGCGTTCCAGATGGAAAAGCACCCGGGTGTGTTCTACATTAAAAGAAAAGTCTCCAAGTCTTTATTTGTTGCACTCAATAAAACGCCGGTGTAGGTTTCCGTTGTGGTATCTCAGCTACAGGTAGCTTGTCTCCCATCCAAGGCCTACATATAGAAAAGAAAATGTTACAGGCATTCAATAATATACAAACAGAAACTCCCTGTAATATTTCCAAAAAAATCTTAAACATAAAGACGGAAAGATGATGGTCAGAATTATGTGCCTTGGAAAACCCTACTCTTTGCTCAAGGTCAGTATGTCTAACATACTGGCAAATGTAGAAAAAAGAGTGCGTGATCTTATTATAGAAATTACATGTATAATACCGAAGTAATGATGCTTATTACTATCATACTCAAATATATCACCTGTAATACATCCGCGGGGCTTCCTTAACATTAATTGGCTGAAATACTGCAATAGAAGAATTTCGACTAGATGACGACCTCGTGCCCGCACTTTGTGATCGTGTCATTGGCTTACTCGCACTGAGCGTCCTCAAATGTTGTCCACTTGAAGGCCCAAGTTGACAGTTCCTTGACCCTTTGGTCCTGGGTATAGATCCGTCGGCGCTTTGCGGTTTGGTTAACAAAGTATCTCTTGAAGCTTGTGATGTCGACGATGACGTCAATCGAACCTCTTTCAACTGTCTGGACGCGCTTGTACTGACGTCATCAAGCGAAATCGAGGACCTAAGTGTGTCACTGTCTAAGCTGGTTTGTCTGGGCATGCGCGTCTCATTACACGTGATTGGACGGTTTTGTTGATGCTTTTGCTGTAGGCTTTTGTACAAGTTGGCTTGTCGAAGAAAAAAATGAAATGTGTTAATTTCATTCACACATTTTACCAAAATAAGTACACCACAACAATTTTCCATCTACAGGTATATTTAAAAAACGGTACTTTTTTTAACTTTGTAAAACACCTTTTGACGACGCAAAGTAGAATGTTTTAATCAGGCGTTGGCCAAGATATAAACATCTGAACCTTACCATGCCAAGTGATACATGTATGACACGCTTTATTTATTTTTAGAAACATAAGAAATTATGTGAAAAATATTCACCCAAAATTTCACTAGTTGTTTTAGGTCTAGTTTCACTTAGATGTCGTCTGATGTTATTTCCATACTCTTTCCTCCTCTGCGCAGCCCGACTGGCATATGTCGTAGTTGACCCACAGCGGAAAGAAGTGGATGTGGCAGCAGATTTCGCGCCCTCTGTTTGGTGATGTAAGAACTTCATGGGAGATTCGTATCCCTTGCCATGAGGCATCGGTTCTAAAATAGGCCAATATACATTATCAAAACATACGCCAAAGATGAAGTAGAAATTGAAAATTATATATATATATATATATATATATATATATATATATATATATATATATATATATATATATAAACAATGATACGAATAAAATGATCGATGGTAATGATTTAATAACCTGCAATAGGTTGGAACAGTTTCGGCAGTATCTGAGATAATTGAGACGACATTTTAATATTTCATTCAGTTTAGAAATGTGAAAAGTTCTCAAAATATCAATCAAATTCGAAAAATGGTTAAATTACAAGATGCCATAGTATACAGGCTATGCTTTTTTTTTCATTCAGTGTGCAATTTCTCACGAGTTTGGCAGTAATTTTTCACAAAATGTTTCACAAAATAGAATATACCATACTGCTTACATAAAACATGGGCTGACGGCGATATTCTATAATCAGTGATTATAATTATCAGGGGAACGGTCGTTAAATCAGTGACGACGATGTTAATCAAAGATCATTTCAAAGGTTACACGTATCTATACCCTTTTCTGCTGGCACCTTTCTTAAAAAAATCTTCAAAACCATGGGACACAAAATGATTCACATAGTTGAGAAAACAATGTGTAAGAATTCAGGTATCACATTCAACTAGGGTACAACAAACCTAACATGCATATGAATAACCCCCATGCCACTGCAACTTTCACCCGCGGAAAGGCGGATCCTGGAAAGGGGCGGGGTTGAGCACTGCGGGGCGGAACCGGAATTTCAAAATAAAAAAAAAAAAACAAAAAAAAAAAAATGAAATTAGCATTCTTTAATGTGCAACGAGAGAGATCATCCATGCTCATGCATACTCTGCAAAACCCATTTTCCTCGTGTTGAACATGCATTATCCAAGTGCAAATGATATTATGGTGTATTCTTTTTAAACAGATTTACAAATCACAGTGTGTAATGTTAATTTATGAATTGAAAATTGTTTGGAATCAAATACAGAAAAACCTTTATATCATTGGAGGTCAAGGTCAAAAGTTCAATGTCAAGGCCATGCATCAGGGTCAAGGACATACAAGCATGCACTATGCCATGTATTAGTCATCTTACTATAGCCCTTTGCTGTACGGCAAGTATGCTGACCGTGCCGTTCAGATGCACAGGCTATGCACCAGCCACTGGGGCATTTCTGTATAGCCGGCAGCTGGAAGTGCCTCCGCAAACGACTGGAGGGCGCTGACGTCGAAAAAAGTGATAGAACGCAACCAAAATTAACACACCTACAGTGTACTTATGCAATCATTTCTCTGTAGTTAGGGGCGAAATACTACTTATATCGCCATGTCGTAAAAATCAAATATTACGATCGAACAACTATACTACACGTAAATACACTCAAAGCTAGAGAGAAACAAGCATTTTGATAATGTTGAATAACAGACCGTCATAATAATCCCAGTTTATACGTTTTACCTCAAAAGTTGAGATTGACTCTGAACTTCATATGCCTTACCCTCTTTCGATTTTTCCCTTGACTTTGGCATCATATTGATGACATTGACGGTGTGAGGAACATTCAGAGAGTACAGGAATCTGGAATAAAAGCCATTTAGAGAATATCATCATTCATTGGCGTTTTACAAAAAAGAAAAAAAAAACAAAACAAATAAAATATCTGAAACTTGTGCTTTTAACGGGTGTTATTATTGCAAGCAAGTAAGAATGGTTAGGGCTCATGACGTCAGTGCGTAACCTGCCGTAATATTTGACGTCATTATGACGTCATAAGCTCACCTGTCATAGAACCTGTTGACGTCAGGATGCTCCATACTTGTGACACTGAGGAAGTTTTGACTATCAGGATTGATCTTTATGGCTTTCTCATGGTCTTTATTTGGCGACATTGCCTCGCTGCCGGGCCAGTCTGATAGTATCTAAATTAAAAGTTGGTCTGTCACTTGATTTGGATAACCTTTTTCTCGTTTCATTTAAAACTCAAGGACATTTTACTTTAATTGTTCAAATTTACCCGGTGCTGTTGGATAAGTAATACATCTAATTAAGCAATGATTAATGTTTATAAGTGTGCGTGTACTATAATTAAAGTGAAAAATACTACACTAAGCAAATGCAAAAGTACATAATGGAATTAATTTAATGTATATTTGTTTTATTTCGTTTTTAGAATACTTAATTCCAGTGTTGAAAATAGATACGGTACTTACCACGGGTGCCTGCAGTGTTCCTCGTATGATGAGAGAAGCGATGTGGTTGGAGTTCAAGCTCAGTGCCTTGATGACGTCTTGCAGAGCCAGCACTTCTTCACCTCGGCTGTTTCGCACAAGTGCCCGTATGCAGTACACGTCCTACGAAAGTAATCAGAATTTATTTCTAAAATCCTTCTTTCTTAATCTTTAATGCAAAGTCCTCGTCATTGTAAGAAATTTCGAGGTCATTTGGACCCCTTTTCAAACATAAATTCGTTTTATATGCCATCTATTTACGCTGGACTTCCTGTTACAGAAACGGAAAAACAGCTACAAATGAAAGTTGTAGTTATGTATATTTGCGATAATTTGTGACAAAGGGTCGAATAATACCAGTATTAACAAATCAATGTTTGAACGTCACAGAGAAACAATATTAAAGGTAATCTACAGGAAATTAAAAGGGAAATATTCAACATGCACGTACCGGATTACGACTGTCCAACACGACTGTTTTCTCGGCGTCCTTAAGTGCATTTTTGAGATCCCCTGTAGAGAAACAAAACTATTCTATCGTATTCTGCTCTACCAGCTTTTATAATTTAAAAGCTGATGCAGATTTATAACAACACATACCCTGTACTTACAGGTTAATACAGGTGCCTAGAAAGACAATATGTTCTATCTTCAAAAGCTCATCGTATGAAATGGCATATATTTGATGCAAGCCATATCTTTAAAACTCACTTTAAATAACCAAATTATTAAGTGCATTATTAAAAAAAAAAAAGTTTTCTATAGAACGTATCAGCTTCAATAGCACGTAGGCCTATATGTATGCTCATGCGGGAAATATTAATCTGATCAAACACCGACCGAACCTGAAATTAAGCAACTTTTCTCATTAAAAATAATATGCTCTAAAACAAAAAATATTTAACTCGTTAACCAACCAGTCAGTCTCGCCTGGGCTTACCTGATTTTGCATAAGCAAACGCTCGTTTGGCATGCACGGGCGTCATAAGACACGAGTTGGAATGACATCCCGCCAAACAGCCGTTCTGAAACATAAGGCAAAAGATATGTCTAAACTTGAACCCGTAGTCCTTACAGTATTTAACAACGTAGAGGTACTACTACCCCGTCATTAGACATGCAAACTGGACAAACGATGGCATCGACGAAATTTGCCTGCCAATTACACAATGAATATTTACTTTTATTGATTGATTGATTGATTGATTGATTCATTCATTCATTCATTCATCTATATAGCCAACCATTTGTTTGACATTTTGTTTATTACTACTTAATCCCGCTTTAATCTATTTCATTTAGTTTCTACTTTTGGAGCGATCGGGTGTTCTTGGGTGTTCTCGGACGTATTGTGATGCGTCACAACTAACACACTGTGCGCACTTACCTTAGGAATACTGACACTGTTGATGGACTTGGTATAGGCTTTTACAGCTTTGGTGTGCTCTCCAACTTGCTGTAGTGCCCAGCCGAGACTGTAGTACAGTTCATAGAGCTAAAATGTTATCAAACCGCAATCATAAAATTCGGTTCAGTTATATGGGACTGACTGAAAATAAATTATCAACTGAATTTAAATTGATGAGATGACAACGATTAACATTGCCAGATTCAATTTCAAATGCATAAAATGAATATGCATTTTAATACATACCAAAATTAAATGAGTAAATGTCAAACCAAAGTGAAAAATAATGATATCGAAATGCTAAAGATTAATTATCCAATTATAATATTCACCAGCATGCCGTAACCGTCTGGCGGCTCATAGTTAGGTGGGAAATTTTCCAGACTTATCAGACTCAGCAAACTACGATAATTCTGTACCGCCTAGAACGAAAAATAAAATTTTGACTTGAATAATGAAGGATCAAGAGTGTTACCGGAGACCAAGAATACAAGGTACTTATCAATAGAGTTTTCCTGAAAGATAATTATTCTGAAATTCAAACACATATTGTGCCAATTACGTGTAACGTATAAATCACGAACTCATAGCAGTAAGTAATGAATAGCATGAATCGACACTCGGTTCATATGCACTTTTAAAGCATTTAACTACGTACTTAACAAAAGTAATTATATGCCAAGAGCATATCATATTGACTCCTTATTTCTTTTTTTCCAGATATTATGAGAAAATCTTAACCGCAATATTTAAGGGTATTTTTTTGTGTGGGGGCGAGGAGGTACGTTCGTTTTTTTTTCTGCTATAATATTAACTTTGGAAATGAGGAGTTTCACAAAGCAAATCATCTAGTATTGCAACGGTGTTTACCTCAATGTTGCCATTATCACAGCAAGGTGTTCAATTAAATTAGAAAGTAACCACAATTTTGTGAACTGACCCTTGACATTTTGCGGAGCGAGCCATCAGGTGTACGCACATACGGTGTTGACTCTGCCAAACTTTACTTTCCCGTCAACGATTTAAGCGGGTCCTGCCTTTTCAAATCATTTCAAGCAAGCAAATTGATGTGCTGTGCATTAGTAATTACATATATTACGAAAAGCCGATACACTGTCCGAATACTATATTAGAGCGGCTGTTTTTTTTTTTTTTTTTTTTGTTCATTTTGAGAAAGTGTGTGTGTGTGTGTGTGTGTGTGTGTGTGAGAGAGAGGGAGAGAGAGAGAGGGAGAGAGGAAGTCGTTTTGCTCAATGAGCTACATGTATATGTACACTATACAGTTATATTCATTGTTTCGCTGAAATCAGTGCTGGAATGATTGCCTTTTTTTAATTGACCAAATCCTACATCTCGTCGAGCACAAATCCCGTGAACTCAAGCTAATAATAATAATAATAATAAGGAAGCATTCAGCACTCGAAATTATCAGACAGAAATGCCAAAAAGACAGGTAGCCCTTCTCTTACTAAATATGAATAATTTACGCGATCTGAACTCTACAGCTGTGTGATATCGATAAGTTCACTATGCTCCGCTGCGTGCAAAGCAGATTGGGGTATTGATATTCTAACGGTTGCATGAAACAATAATGAAAAAAGACAGCGAATAGACAGGGCTCGATTTAAAATCTGTCAAGCGTATCGTTATGATTAGACCGACTGAATGTAAACCATAAATCGCGAAAAGCTTCAACTCTAGTTAAAAAATAAGACAATATAAGCACAGATCAACTGCAACTTGTATATAATGGCACAGTTCTTCATGTTTGCATTTCGTTTTAACGTCAGACACAGAGCCTGCAGTATGATTGAACAGTTTCGTAAAACTAAGGTTAATCGAAAGCAAATCCGATTAATCCGACTCGTGTACACACACGACCGCTTTAAGCGTTTGCTAAGTCCTCTTTTATAATGACAAATTTATATTTTACTAATGATTACAGAAGTTGGTCATAGCAACAGAGAAATGACTAGTCTTTTTGGGGCACTTTGTACGTATATGCATTCAAACATGAAATTGGTCACGCGAATGACTAGTCTATAGCCACAAAATAATATACAGTGTATTCAAGTGTATATATAAAGGTACATTTCAAATGTTTCTTTAGTGTATTTTAAAATGGAAGGTTGGATGTCAGTCGCCACTGCCTGCTATTGAAATAACTGCTAGTTAACTTATCAATTATAATTACTTGTAATAAATAATATAATACTGAATCCAAATGAAATATACTCATGACAATGAAATTTACAATGTGACATTTATAACAGAAGTTTCGAAATTATCAGAGAGAGAGAGAGAGAGAGAGTGAGAGAGAAAGAGAGAGAGAAAAGAAAATATCCCACCTTGCTCCATCGTTTGCTCCGTTCGTTCATCATGGCCTCCTTGAATTTAAAATTAGCAGCCTTGTTCAAGTCCTCAAAGTTCGTGAATGGCATCCTGGCCATTTGTGGTGGTGACGGTGTACCGTCTCTTGAGTTTCCCAAAAAGAGTCGTCTCAGTGATCTTCCACCCGGTACTAACTTAGCTAGCTAGCCGTCTGTGATAGCTCCTTTTTGTTTCGCACTCTGTCAGATTTCATAGATTTAAACTTAAAATTAAACTGTTGGTATGTCTACATTCAAACAGCAGCCCGTTGCAGTGTTTCGTTTTCGGGTGTTTATCCTCCGTCGTCATGATTTGAACGCTATCGACTAGTTTCTTCGATATCTCCACTGGGGTATAAATCGCAGTATCTTGATAAATTCTGATAACGAGTGGCAGTTTCTCACGGAGTTATTATCAAAATGGCACCCTGGCGACCTTTTCTCCTACTGTCACAGCTGTTTGCGAATGATTCTCTGAAGTTTTGATGACACCATTTGGAATTTGGCTTCCACTGACTGTTCTTACCGCCTCAGTGTTTAGTATTTACAGTGTCCGAGGATACACATTTGAGCTAGATATATGCATGTATGATAATCTTGCAAAATGTAGAAAGATATACAGAGCTTTCCTATGCCTTGCACATGTTTTAAGCGACGTGTATTTGTGTCTTTTCCTGCGAATCCGGGAGATGGTTCAACTGAAGCATTCA
>NW_019774192.1:98598-108988 GCF_001039355.2 Lingula anatina
TTTAGGCGGCGAAGAAGGTGTAACGGTTGGCATGGTTGCCTTCCAAGCAGTCAATCCGGGTTCGACTCCCGGTCCTCGCATAAATCGTTTTATTCTGTCCAACATATTTGTTAAAAATAATGGAAAACCAGCAGCGATGTTTTATATGGGGATAAAAAGAGCGCTTGATAAGTGGAACTTCTAATGAAGCAGAAACGTGTTTTATTGTCATCATGATCTATCATTAAAAAACAAGAAAAAAACAGATGAACAGACAATAAAGCAGGTATTATGTGAAAAACTTTTATTAATAATGAAAATGGGAAAGAAAACGTTCGACAATTACTGTTAACGTAATATTTTTATTAAATCAGTATCACGTCTACACGATCTTGAATGAGAAATAAATGTTGTAATTTTTGTCTTACATCTCTAAAACAATGTTTTTGGGTCAAAACGAACGGTGATCTAAGCGTAATAATTATTAGAGATTGCGGACCGTCGACGTTTTATAACGGGAACGGGAGGTTTTGTCGGTTTTCTCGTTAATGAAGAATCTTGCCCTTGACCTTGTGCTTTGATTTGACCTTCTAGTCTTTCCTGACCTTTGAGGTCATCAGGTCTTTCTTGCATTATTATCCACTGTTTTTTCAGACTAGACCGATGATGTCCGTTTACAGTAGATTGTCTAAGAAAAACCTTTACAGAGCTGATTTCGATAGCCGCTTTTGGTATCTGTTGTGCGTTGTATTCAGAAATTATGTCTCTTGGATTCTTTATCTGTTCTACGGGCTGGTGAGTTTCTATCAACTCGCTTTTACCGCTCGGCTGTTGAAGTTCGACGCGGGCTTCCTGTAACACAACAATGTATATCCGATATGAATATATAATGGTAATGATATAATGATAAAACTGAAGTATAAGTACTGCCTATGCAAAATTAAAAAAAAAAAAAACAAACAGATCTTAAATATTTTTAAACATCTGAGTTTTCTAGTTTTGATGGCCCTTTCTGTTTTAATATTAAAAGGATTTTTTATTGCGGTTTCGTTTATTTTTTGTATGCGTGATCTGATTACTTTAGGTACAGACTTTCAATCGATCAAAATCAAAAGACACCAAAGTGTGATACGGCCAAAACCTACAAGCATGTACCGATAATTTTTTTTCTTTTTGCTGCATAAGGTATTTTTTTTCTCTTGTTATCACTGATAAATTATTTATATTCATTAGCTGTGTTGAATTTGAGTGACTCTTGGTCCGAACACCCTATTAAAAAACAACAACGGACCCTTAAAAGCGTCCAGTCTAAAAGATGTAGCCTACATGTAAATATGCCAGGCATCAACATTAAAAGTAATAAATAATTTAATCATTGAACAACTACTGATATTTAGACAACCACAGTATAAGTTGAAGTAAGATTTATGGGATACTATTTGTATCGATTTAGTTCTCGTACCTCTTTTTCCTTGTCCTGTTGAATATGCTCTGTTTTATCACAATTTGGCGTTGTTGGACTATGTTTCTCGCTATGCAGTTCTTCGCCAGGAGCTAGATTCATCCAAAAATAATATTTAAAAATAATTTAAGCATTTTGATTTTTTTAGAAATCTTAACCCATGTGCATGTAAACTTATATATATGACGGCGTACGTATTACTCCTGCAAAAAATATTTTTGTATATGATATAATTCTGAAAATGAAAGCATAATTAGATTGTTACTTAATTAAATACATCGAAATTAATACTAAAAATGAATAAACGGATAACTCCCCCCCCCCCCCGTAATAAGGATGGTCATTTCGATGTTCAATATAAAATTATTGCAATAAAGAAAAATCATACGTTCAGTGCTACTCACTTGGTGTACGCCTCCGCCTGCGCCTAAACCATACTATCAGTAGGCCTATAACCAACAAAAATACCGAGCAACAAATTAAAATAATTTCGTTGAAGTACTGTTCCCACTTGCTCTGTTTTGGAGGCTCTTCGTAGCCTAAAATGTACTTAATCTGTGAGAAATAACTCATGTTATCAAGCGGAAATTTTGATCTTTCGTCCTTATGTTTGTCTGTTCCATCTTGTTTGCTTCGTTTGTTTTCTTTGTTTAGTATCTATGGGGATGTTTATCTAAGTGACGTCATTGTCATGTCACGTCATCTTATCATGACGTAACGTTACCGATAACGTATAAATTTAAGAGCTTTGTTTCGAACAAAGGTCGCAACAATGAAAATTACTTAGAATAAAAGATAATTATATAAGTAACAATAATGGAGAGCCCATTGTTACGCTTCAAAAGAAACCTGTGTGAAAGTGTGCAAGGCAGGATGGAATGACAAAGCCTCAACAACGACTCTTTTTTTTAATGAATATTAGTAAAAGGAATAAGTACTTAATATCTTACAAATTTATTGATATTGATTAACATAAAAATATAAAAATCACATTGCATATATTTGACAGACATTACAGTTAGAATTGCACGAAAAACAGGAAGCGGTTTTATCAAAAAATATCAACATTATTTTTTGAACACATTATGATGTTCTGAGTTGTTTCGGTCAGTTATTGACTGAGCTATTATGTTGACCTCAAATAAAATCATCTTGGTATCGTAGCTATGGACTCACACGAGATAAAGTTTTTCTTCAGATTAAAAAAAACATGGATCCCATTAGCTGAAGTGAGTACATAATCTTATATGCGTAAATTAAGCGACGAAACAATAATTTTGTACAAGATATTTACAACAATGAAAATCTTAGTCATATCAAATGGTGCAGCAAGTGTCATAGAGATAAAATGAAAGTGAATATAATATCCATTCTCATTAAAACGCTATACTAATGTATAAAATAATTACTCAAAAACCATCAAAAAATTAAGACAAACCGCACGCTATGTAGGCATGCATGCCGCTGTTTCATTCTTCAGAGCAAATTGGGCAAAGCGGGACCAATGCAAAGTGCGAGATGTTAGTGGCCTCCACTTTTGAAACATTTTCATAATAATTAATTTTTTATATACGCAAAGACTTTATCGAGAGCTTGCATGAGACAACATTTGTGGGTGCACTGAATGCACTGATATGAAAAAGTAGATTTTCAGTATTATCTAGTGCAGCAATATGTTTATGCGGCCACGCCCTTTGGATTATACAGGCTTATAGGCATTTAACGCGACATTAAGGTTTTCACATATAATAACATTTAACAAAAATTCGAAAATAAACTAGAAAATACAATGACGTCTGGGCAAGATAGATTAACACAGAGTTGAAAAAAATCTTAAAACTTTGGTCAGACGTAAGTAATCAGAATACCAGTAGGCCTACAAGTGCGTAGACGCTACATGTGTATGTACCTGTATAAAAGACCTTAAATTTGCATGCAAAAAAGTAGCATGTATTGCTAAAGGTCATGGGATATGTCTAAAAAGGCCAGAAAACAGCTTGAACGGACTAAAACTTCATATCGACAACGGAGACTTGACGCAGATCAGCCGAATCTTGGAGCTTCAAAATTTTTACGGTCTGATCTCCCGGCATGCCCTGGTAACCACTGCCGCTTTTCACTTCCGGCTCCGTAAGAGTTTCGTACAGGAATCCGTCAAAACTTCCTGGTTGCTCAGATTTCTCGCCCACATAGCCAGGGTTTTCAAACGCCAGCGGAGATTCTTTAGAGTTGCACGAAGACGCGGAGTCCGTTGATCTTCCAGATCCGCTTCTTTGGATAGAGTCGGCGTCAGATCCGGCGGACCCGTTCCGTCGTCTGTATCTGCAGATGAGAAGGGCGCCAATTGCTATACAAATTAGGAAAACTCCACCTACTGTCGCAGAGCTGATATACACCGCAGTGTGGTTAAAGATATGATGGTAAAAATGAACCGTCTTGACGGGAGGGGTGGGCCACAATTGATGGGATGAGTTCTTCAAAGAGGCTGTTGTGATGACTGATATTTCGCCCCAGTTTCCAACTTCGTCCATCGCGCGTACCCCGAAGGAGTAACTGACGTCCACATCCACAGACTTAACGGCGACTACCAGCCTTTCGCGCGTTCCTGCAGGGCTGGGAAGAGGGAGGTCGCACTGTAAATTGCTATGTGACTCGATGGTTTGCACGCTGTGAAGGCTTTCAAAGAATTGTTGAACATTCTCACCGACGCGAACTTCGTACCTTGCAGCTGGAAAATAAATACAATTGTGTAAATGGACTTAGTCTATAATAGGCAAAATCTCAGTGACTCATTTTATTTATTGTATAAAACACACAGTTTGATCCGTTTTACTAATTTGAGTCCAAATGATATTTGAAAGTACCAGGTGTAGTTACTGTAGACTTCGATGAGAACTACTGCGGTAATGCTTATTTAATTAAATATTAAATATCCTTCAAAATGGATACACCCCTCGACAAAACGGCATGCAAATTGAATTTTCTATAATCGCAGTAATTTTTGGCCGTTGCCAAGTACAAGAGAATTCCCTGTGATACAGGGTCCAGTTCCCTTCGATTTGCAGATCCAGAGGAACATTGTATTAATTAGCCCCGTTCTAGGGCTCCCTGTTACACAGACCTTCCACTTCATAACACTGATTTTAACCATTAACCCTCTTACCTGTCCCCGATTGGTAATCATCCCCTACTGCAGTGAATTCCAAAATGATCACAGATTTAGCGTGCGATGCCTCCACCACTCTTAGATCACGAATCCTGGATGGGGGAAAGATGTCTGTGCTAGGGTTGGTCAGATTAGGAACGCCGGTCACTTTGAAGAATCCGGACAGTGCCACTCTGTTAAATTTCTCAAGTGCAACGGGTTCGGGCTTCATCGTTCCTGGAGTGGGAGATACATGATGCCTTAATTTTTTTTATTGTTGGGGTACATACATACTGTATCTTTCAGCCCCTAGAATTCCTTGCGTTTTATCTAATGGGAATAACATTCGCATATTTCCATAAATCACATGAAAAATATTGAATTGTTCTTGAAGGATGTGATAAAGACAGAAATTAACTTTTATCATCATTGTTTTACCAACCTGGATGCGAGAGTGAGATTTTCCTCATGGCAGACGATCCTCCTGCCGCGGTTCCATTAACCATCATCCGGGCTCTTCGGAGGTCATTTTCAACCTTGACCTTCACACTGTAGTCTCCTGTAGCCTTGACGTAATCCAGAAAATAGGCGGAATACACACCATCTCCTGCTGTGGTATCAGCGCCTGAAATCACGTCCTGAGCGTATTATAATTACTTCTAAAAGCATATGCACATAACTTATTATTTTCAAAATTTCAAGAATGATCCAGCCATGTGATTAAAACACAGCTCGAGTTTGCAAACCAGTCTGTTTGGATCTTTTTCTTTAGGTACATGTTTGTAATTTTTTTTCACAAATTAGTTGGCATTTTCAACTACTTTACTTCATGTAGTTACATGTTTTAACGTATACAATAGCAGTATAACTTATATATCTTATTTGCATTATACTAAAGAGTTGGGTAACTGGAGTCAACCCCTACACTGGGACCTGATATAAAAGAGAAAAACAGCAGACAAAACATTATGATATTGAATTATTAAATAGAAGGCCATGTGTGTCAATATTGATATTTCACAAGAGTAGAGCAATTTACCTGTTCCATTGTCGTACAGCGGAACCTTTAAAACCATTCCAGACGACGTTTCAATTTCAGCAGAGACACTGGCGCCCACTATCGGTGAGTATCCAAGACCAACATCAGCGTACAGAATGGGAGGGCCGTCTGTGCTGTTAACTAAAAGAGAAGAAATGTATGAACTTGTACTTCAGTTTACATTACATGGCAAACCATGTTCGCTATACCCTCTACTTTTTTTGAAGAAGCTCCATAAATGAATCAAAACTTTTAAAAGAAGACAAACATAAATATGTTTCATGTGTCAAAAACATAAAATCTTACGGTACAAAATGCATCACTTTGTCAAAGATTCTGCTCACCAGCAAACAGTGGGCCAGTGTGTATAGGTAGAAGATGATAGCGTCCCCCCTTTTCTCCTTAAGCTCTTCATTTTCAGTATACTCGGCATAGTACTTACCTAGGTAAGTGTTACTCTGCGTTTGGATATTGGCAGACACTTTAATTGGCTCCACCCCTTCCAACGAATGTGACTCCACCCGAAATACAACTGTCTGGTCCACGTTGGAGGGGTTCAGTATCTTGGTGGTCCATTCACCAGGCTGTAAATAAAAATATATTTATGTATTGTTGTTGTATTCACAGTAAGCCTTCGTTGCAAAATTGGCTTTTCAGAGGCAGAAAACATTACTAATGATTATTTTTTAAATGATCATGAGAGTCTATGCACATTTATTTGTCACAGAGTCAATGCTATTACATGTATGAGATCATATTTACTTATTTACAGTTCATACTCAAATATAATTGGACTAAGCCAACCACAACCACGCGCACGCACGCGCACACACGTGCACGTGCTTCATTTACAGCCAGCGGATTCTTCAATAACACCATCATATCATCGCACCATACCTTTGAAATATTTGGCGCCATCACTACAACGTAGTGGTCTCTGCGTTCCCCGACTATTGAATGGTCCAAACCTGGTCCCATCACCTCGATGGCTATCTGCGCCTGTGTCTGCGTCTCCCAAGATACCGTGAAAGTCGTCCGGTTCCCTATAGTTGAGTCCAAGTTCACCGTCCTCTCGACGCTCCTGTGCGCCGGGACGACTAATGATTCGCTTTGAACCTGTGGGATTCGAATTGCAATATTGTTTAAAAAATTGTTTCGAGTCACATTAAGTTATTTACATGAAATTAAATTCACAAAAAGATATATGCCAATTATTCCTTTCGTCTGTGCACACCGCACAACTAAAATGTTTTTTTTCAATAATCTAGGCATAATATTTTCTTTTTGTGATTTTTATACCCTGTCCTGTGATTTAATGGGCCATCCTAAACCAATGGGCATTATTATTATTATTATTATTATTATTATTATTATTATTATTATTATTTTGCCTATACTGTGACTGTAAGACACTTATGTATCATAACTCACCAGAATAAGTACCGAGCTACTGAAGAATGTCCTTTGAGAAACAAAAGTGGTCATGGCGTCGTCCAAAGCAGTGGAATTTGTTTTACCAGAGTAGAAGAAAGTGTCTCCGTCTTGAAAATAATATATACGTGTACATGAGAACATTTAACTCAACAACATTAAAATTGATAGACAATATCCGGCTAATTAAATTATTTGTTCTGTATTGGTTCTGGGCAATTTTGGAAAGGCAGAAACAAGTTCTTGTAAATAGCAAAAAGTTGAAAAACTTTCACATGAATGATGATTCAAAGGAAAATTAAACAAACGATTAAAAGTGAATACGTTTTAAGCGAAGACAAACAAAAGTCGTATTAAGAATTACTAAAAATGGAAAAATGTTCATTTGAATAAACACACTGTGTCCTCAGCGTCTAAAAGACCTACTGGTATGTTTCGTCAACCCGGCCAGGTTGTGGTCGGCGTTCTTAGTGTAAAGCACGGTATTAACAGTGATGCCTTTCTGTCTTAACTCGGGCAGGGTATGATTAAAACAGGGGCACATGGTCTCATTGCCATCAGTAATCAAAACTAATATCCCTCCGGCAGGATTGCGGTTCATGTACTCTAGGAGCTGAAATGAGAGCGATTATTATTATTACAGTTATCAACATCAGTCCAAATTGTGGTGCAAAAATAATCAATGCCCCTAAGCAAAAATGCAATGCACGTACAGTATTCCAAATAGCTAAATGGGGATGGCTACGCTTATACAAAGCTTTTCGGCAATCCAAATTGCAGTCAAGCACTTGGTGTACGTCATTGGCAAAATTGCGTTTCACGCACTTGTAAGAACTAAATTGAGAGTGATTCTAAGCACAACTCGTTATTTACAACTCCACTTGCTGTACATTACAAAAGGTGTTACAAGGTGGTATAGAAAGCACCGCTGGTGTAGTGGTATCATGCAAGATTCCCATTCTTGCGATCCGGGTTCGATCCCCGGGCGGCGCATAAGTATTTTGACGCCAACACAAGTCATAGCTTAGAACCCATAAAATCCCGACACCGACAGTTTCAACAGCAAATATAAAATGCCACATTACGAAAATGAAATGAAAGAAAAAATAAAAACTAACCAAAGGTACGAACATGTTATTTTCACGTCCAACATGTGTCTTGTATCAGAGATATAAATGCGAAAGATAAACAGATGCTGAAAGATACTGCTTTACGAAAATTCCAATGGTCAATGGCGGATCCAAACAAGACTCATCAAACATTAAAGCGCTCTTACCTCAATTCCTTTCTTTATTCCGTTGCCAATTGAAGTGTAGTTTTCTGCTTTCAGCGGCACTTTGTCCGCCAGCCGTATTCGGGCGTGCTGAGAATCTATTTTCTCCAAGACGGTGAGGTTTCTTGCCTTCTCGTTGAACTCCACCAGGCCTATTAGAGTGTTCTCAGGAACAGTGTTTAACACGAAACGCTGTACTGCACGCTGAAGTTTTAGGTGGTTGTTGTTTTCCTGCAAAGAGACGCACAAAATGGATGAAAATATTTATAAGAGTTAACACAATTCACTTAAGGATGCTCTAAGAGTTAGCTAGCTTCGTCGCTCTCGGAAAGGTATTCAGTATTATCTGACCATGAGATGAAAAATAAAGAGAAAAATACACTGACTAACCGAAACTACTGATCAAAACATATTTTACATCACAGCCGAAGTGGAGACAAATATGATTGGTTCGCTCTGGTCTTGATACTTACGCGCATGCTCCCAGAAATGTCCATAACAACGACGACTCTGAGGACCTCTTTATGCTGTACCAGATGGAAGGCGGGAGTAGGGTCCAAAGTTGCCGGAGGATTGGCGCCTAAGTCGTGGATTAAGAAAAAAATGAATTAATTCTTAATGCATATAGTTTTTCCATTATATTCGAGGTATTCTAGGCTTCTATAATTTGTATTATGATGCTTGGATTTCACACAGACTTTCCTTATTTTTCTACATTTTCTTAGTCGAAGCTAGGACATACAGTAATATGTAAAGTTTTTCAGATTTGATATAATTATTTCACTCAGCCAATGTTGGTTAATCATATGTTTTGAAGACTTTTTGTGACAAAAGAAGAGGCTGATAACCTGAAGACGTTAATCTTCTAAGAAAGGAAAGGCTATATCCACCTTCGACCACTAATATAGAGTTTTTTTAGATGGAATTCGGCAAAAAATTCTAAAAGGTGCGAGTCCCTGAGCGAGTCCCTGCGGATTTTGATCTACGTAAAAGGATAGTTTCATTTGGAAAGGGTTCTATAACTTGACATGATCTAGTACCTACCGTCTTTGAAGTCTGGATGGTCCCTCATGACTTCCCATGCACTTTTATGATAGCACAAGTCATTATGCTTGTTCTTGGCCTCAATGTTATGATACGTGGCCTCTGTATGCGGATCGTTGTCACAGAAAAGCGACACCTGGTGAAAGTAATATGAACGTTTTGATACAGAAAAGTAACTTTTTCGAATGAATAAAAAATCCACTAACCTGTAATTGCCTTTACTGTTCACACTACAGCGTGCTAGTGAATTTTCACCATACCTCAGGAAAGACCAATAAGGACATAAAAGACTGCAACTAAAATTTCCTTTTTTTCTAAAACGATTATATAATCCAAATGAAGAGGGGCAATTTCAAACGAGTTCTTCACCCCCTCCCCTCAAACGAGTTCACCCCCCTCCCAACTATTGCTAACGTGGCAGAAACTATTAAAGTTATTCTTACTGAAGACAAATAGTGGTGTGCCATCACGGAGGCACGAGGGGCGCTCTGAACATCCTCGGGGATGAAGATGCACTCCTCCTCGGGCATCGATGTGCTGAGATCCACCTTGCAAATGCTCCCGTCAACACGTGATTTGTACGCGCCTTTCACGTTCTCGGTGCACGTGACGGGTTTGACGCGACTGTCCGTCCCTGCGTAGAAGTGGCCATAGCCATGGTCCGGCATTGGGTGCTCGTCAAACAGCCCCCACTGAAGATGACCCCATTCATGGACAAGAGTGGTTCCTGAAATTTTGGAAATTGAAAATATGGGTCACTTGGTCAAGAAATAATTCACCTTGCTGTCTCGAACAAAAGAAAATGTTTGGTGTGTGTGTGTGTGTGTGTAGGGGGGATAGGCGCATTTTTTCCATTGTTACACTCGGCAAATGTGAAATAATATATGTGGTCAATTGTACGATAAAAATAAGGTTAAATGTAGAATTGTTTCTAGTTTTATATTTCGCTTGTAATAATCCTCGTATACTTAAAGGAGGGGAAAGGGGTGTCACCAAACTTCAAGGGCTGGGAAGATA
>NW_019774192.1:109065-127459 GCF_001039355.2 Lingula anatina
CCCACTACCACCAACACGATCCGTCATTGTAACATCATACTTCTTTGGTCAAATCGGAAATCATACCTGGGTTTCCATAGAATTGCTCTGTTCTCTGTCTGTTCAAGATAAAGTCATGGGTGAGATGCATGTACTCTCCTCTCTGCCCGCAGCCACGTGGCTGTTTTACATACGGGGTATCCCCGTACAGGGAGTTCGGCTTGTCCACGATCACGTGAGCTTTGTCGAGAACCTGCGTGGTTGCTTCGCGGAACTCGCCGGCAGCAGACCACGTGGAGGGGACCAGTATCGTAATGTTCCTGAAGTAGGCCCGTTTTTGCGTAGCTAAGTAAAGTGCACGTGATGCCTCGGTCCAATACGTCTGAAAGTAATTTGATATTTATTGAAATTTGCGCAACAACATATAGCACCTGTTCTGTGTAGGGCTTTTTTAAAGGTAACTTTTTAAAAAGTTTATAAAACCTATAGAGTTACACTGAGCTGAGTTGGACAATAATGCAAGCCTGTGCCGCTGTTAAACGTAAACCCCAAAAAGTTTATTACGGCGAGTTGTTCTTCTCCTTAGCATTCTGTTTAATAAAAATTAAATAAGAGATTTTTTTTTGCCTGGGCAGCCGCAGGTATGGACAAATATACATCTATTTCATACATTTATAATAAATACCTGCAGGTTGACGCATTACACAAATTGCATTATTATCAGAGTACAAGTGAGCCTATCATACCAGCAGTGTTGTTATAAAAATGCAACGTGGAAAAATTGAGTAAAATATTAATAGAAATATGTCGCACATGGTTATCTGAACCAGCTGCCTTGCCTTTGTTCTGCTGGTGATACTGACGCTCTTTGTCCCTGCGTTTCTGTGTGCCGAACGCTTTTAATATTCGAAATATGAACCATAACCTTCATAAATGCTAGAAATTCCCTGGTGTTTCCACCAGTGGTCGTGGTAGGCAGATGTTAAGGTATTAGCAATTCACCCTTAGCCAAGAAAAGAAATTGGACTGATTGGGTAAAATAAAATAAAGTAAAGAAATAATGGAAAATATTATATATTGCAATAAGCGTTTTGTCTTCTTTATTCTTCTCGGGAAATACATCGTAAGTCCTAAATGTTAAGGGAGAAAACTTATACTTGTTAAAGTAATTAATAGTGCATTTCTCTCACGCAGCTGTTTATATTCTCTTCTTCTCGTCATCTACAAAACAGCGCCGAACAAAGGGATTTGTCTTTTATCTTAAATCTTTATAGAGAAACAGCTGTGATAATTGCACTCTCTAATAGGAAAATTTCGTTCCTTCCATTTTTAAACGTAAAACTCAAACGCACCATGTAATAATTATGTAGAAAAGAACAGCTTAGCGAATACATTTTTTGTTACTATATCTATATTTATGGGGCAAAATTATTGAACCTGAGCTAATTTCGTAATCTTGTTTAATGGGGTCACCCGCAAGAATTCCACCCGAATTAAGGTAATCATCACAGTTAATGTAACGCAATATTACGATGAAAGCTTTGAAGTGCAGAAGGTGCGCACGTGGTGTGTCATTTAACCCATGACACTGAGTTTATAGGCAGGAACAAATTGAATTCAAACCCAAACAGTCGCGGTAGACTTTGAAGTAATACGCCGAGAGAATAAAAATTCGATTGCTTTTTTCGGATTTTCCGCAAGAGACTTCTACATGTGTGAAGTTTGTTAAGCATATTAACAATTTTCTTTGCTTGAGAACTAGCGTTACTGACAGTTTATGTCGTGCTTTCGAGCGTTGTCGACAGTAATCACAGTTTCAATATTTACATGTCTTACAAGGCAAAATACATGTCTCTGAAAAGTTAACCACACCCTCCAATTGTGAAGGGCAAAAACTATGTGAGCGTTATATCTATATATACATATATAAACACAGGTGTGGAATTAAAGATATATATCGCAAACTAGAGCAGGTCATTTAAAGAGCTTTTTCGCGCAAAAAAATGTGGAGGGTCAACGCATCTAAAGGGATGATTTGCCCTGGCTAGTTATTACATACCCTACTACACGTAGTTTAATTTATGCGTCATATTTTACAGAAAAAAAACTATGTATTATACAGAATTCAGTGATATCATTTTTTCATTTTCTCTTCTGTAAAGAGAGATTTTTGTGTAAAGAGAGATTCAAAAGAGCTCACACGGAAGAGTCGGTCATGCGATCGAGGGCCTCTGATAAGAGGCTCAAACCACGATTCATGTCGCACAGGTAAAACATTTTGAGTTTCAGGTTTCTGTAGAAATGATTTATTTCTGTAAAATGATTTACCTTTATTCTCAATTTCAATACTGGATGCTATATTGAGCTCAGCGTGCTTTCGCCGTTTGTTCTTTACCTTTAGAGTTGATTAATTCACATTTCTTTTCTTATCTAAACCAAGAATACCGTTTATAATTCAACGAGATTTTATTGTTGTGCACTATTTCGCTGCACAATATATGGAACACGGCATGGGTCGTTGCACTGTACCTCTTTCTGTGTCACGTCTTTTCGTTTTCGCATCAAAAGTTTTGCCACTTATAATCAGTCCAATTTCATTCAACAGAAAATAATTAGATGTATTCTTTTTTTTTCTTTTTCCAATCTCCTGATAAATGGGTGAAATGTAAAAGCTAGGTGGAATCACTCCTACTTTCAACCCCCCTCGCCCCAAAAATGGGGGGGGGGGGGGGAGGCAAAGAAGGTTGTATCTTACACTTGGTACTGCGAAAAAATAGCTTTACGTTTTATTTAACACCCAGTCGCTCGGGTTTAGGGAGATCAGCCCTCCCCCCGCCCCCCTCCATATATCCGGGATCCACAGTTGAGCGCTTTTATACACGTACTATTCGCTATGTATACAATGCCAATGCGACCTATATTTGTTTACGAATGGGGGTGTACTTCGATCGCTAACGTATTGGTACAGGTATTTTAAGGGCCGTGACACATTAGGTAAACAAAAGAGGGGTTATTTGTTTTATTTCAAACGCAATGTCGGACATATTCTGCCTGGAAGAACTGTTGAGTCGTCAATATTTGATATTGATTGGAGTTTGACATAAACGTGTCACCATGCGAAATTCTTACTACTTTCTGTAAAATGTAAACAAAACAAAACAAAACAAAACAAACAAACAAAATAGCAACTCCTAATTATGGGCCCGCCAAAGGCGTCCGAAATACAACGGAGGGAGGTCGAAAATTCTATCAACAGCAATAAGGAGAGGGTTACTCGGGACTCGCTACTAATACCCTCTGCATAGTATGACTTGGCGTTTTTTTGTCATTGTGTAATATAAAAGTACTGTGGATGTGAACTGAAGCCCTTCCTGGTTCACAGGTAAATTAATGTCCTATATCATCTGCACTTCTATTTCGCAATACCATGTCTATAATTCGATGTCATTCAAAGTCATTTTGTTTTAAATACAAATCCATTTAAACAGTAATTACAAACAAAGTATAATGTTTTCCTACCTTAAGGTTCTTTAAAAGCTGGTCAGATTGGGGAACAGCGTCTCCTATGGCAATTAATAATCCATCGTAGCCGTTGTTTTTCAAAACCACGGGCGATCGCCTGGCCAGTGGAATGTCCGGCGCTTTCTCGGACGCTGTCTGGCCAATGGTAGAGATGACCACGAAGAATAACGCTGTCCGCGCCGTCATGTTGAAAGTAGTTTTATTTTCCCCCACAGCAGTCGTGCAGTGTGTGTATCTATATATATAAATATATCTATGACGTGAGCTTAGGAAACCAAAACAAACCCGTCAAGCAAATGCAATTGTTCAAAACCAACGAAGTGGTTTTGTAGCTTTGTATGACAAGGTTCACTGCATGAAGCGATCTAAATGTTCACACCGGGGTGAGCGTGCACGCACATATATACACGCGGGCACGAGAGCGCGGGCATCACAACAATGACGATGTGTCATACGTTGCGTAGGTTTGCTTGGCAAGTCTAAGCCTTTGTTTGGAAAAAGCGAATCAGCTGGTTGAATACACTGATCCATTCTGACCTCTGTTTTTGTCATGTATATTGTGTTGTCTTGGTCACGTGAGCCAGATCTTTGTTCGTGCTTTAATAGAACCAAATACACAAGGAAGAAGTGGTATTAAACTGGAGTTTCGCCAATATTATATTTACCTGTGTCAGTTACGAATTCCTTGCGTATTTACCAGATAAAATAATTCTGTACAGGTGCGCGTATATATTCTGCTGAAAATGATACCATCACAATTCCGCGTAAAGCTTTATTTTTTCAATAATAATAATAGTAAAAATAGTAAAAATAATAAAACGTTCCCTGTATTGAGCGAAATAAGCACAACAATATGCATTATGTAGAGCTGAAAAACTGGTACTCCGTTTTTAAATACTTAGGTCAGGGGCTGTAGGCTGAGTGAAATGCTGGGGGCAGCTGTTGAAGTCGTACAGTGTACCTGTCAGCAGGTTATTTGTACCGCCTCCGGTACCCGTCTCGATACTGACCGAAGGACAGACTCGGCCTCGGAGAAAGGAAAGCCTAACAGCTTGATAGATGCCCAAAAATTCTTTTAAAAAAATCTTTTCTTTTCTTTTCTTTTTTCTTTTTTCTTTTTTTTTTTTTTTTTTTGGGGGGGGGGGGGTTCACCTCCTCTACCACCACTTCCTACCCCCCGCATATTAGGGACCTGAAGAAAAACATTCTTGTTCTTAAATGCAATGAGGAAAATAAAGAAAGAAAGCTTTCTTTTTCTTTTCCGATCCCACTGACCGTGAATGCGCTCAAGTTTGACCGGGTATACCCATTCTCGTACCTCACTTGCCAAGGTAAAGCTCCAGATAAATATTGACTTCTCGCCGTGCTCCATTGGTGTCATAATAAGTCATTATATATCAAACTAACCCAATTAGACATTTCCCCTCCCTTTGTGCATGTACTAAACCTTAAGCGACGGCAAGTTATTATTTCAACATAGGGGCCATTCCCAGACCCCATCGTACTAACTGTGGATCGATCTATCTCCAAGTAGATTATCTCTAAATTGCAATTCACTTAGATGTCCGTTACGCCTACTGAAGCTGTTAGGGGGTAATTAAAGATCGTTTAGCAGCTTCAGTAGGCGTGCCAGACATCTAGGCCGCTTAAGGGGGGGGGTAGTAGGGTAAAATGGCCTTAAAATCATGTTTGTGATTTTTTTTGTATGTTAATATTTATCAAAAAGTATCTAACATTGAATATAATAATGTTTTGGAGTTTGCACCGCAAAATGTGTCTTTTGATGAGTTTTTCAGAAAATGTTACAAAAACACGATTTTCTGGCATTTCAAAGCACCTAAACAAAATATATCTAGATGACAATAAGCATTGGTTCCATCTCATCGTATTACCGATAACAGGTAAATTTCTCAGCTAAGTATTTCTCTAATAAGATCTGCAAATCAGCCTGTGAACGTTTTTGGCTGTTTTAACAGCTTTTCAGGTTGACGAGATAAGTGAATCGGTTCCAAGTACAGGCCCGTAGCCGGGGGGGGGGGGGGGGGGGTTCGAACGATCCACCCTTATTTCTGAGAAAAGGTCCGCTCTGAACCAAAATTTGCTCTAGGTTCTTTGTCATTTCTCAAGTCAAGTTGGGTCCACTTAGGGGGTTCGTTGTCTATTTAAAAGTTATATGGGGGAGCCTGTATGTAAATAAAGCCTATGTAGCCAGCTGATCGCTATCTCTGTCTTTTATGAAAACATAAAAATACATCACATGTAGGTCTCACGGTAAAAAGGTCCACTTTTTTCGGAAAAAGAATCCCCTTTGAAATTGTTGGCTACGGGACTGAAGTATATCTCACTATCTGAGCAACCGAATGTACGAAAATTGCACTATATAATTGTTGTTGGGGATGTGAACTACAGAGAGATATCAGGGATTTTGGAGGAAATTGTTTGTTTGAAAGTTTGTTTGAAAGTGAAGTGAATAACCCATTGAAATATGGGGTAATTTAACACAAAAGACGATAAAGTCAAAATGAAATAGTTAAAGACAATTCTCTGGTATCCTTTTATAATTCTTTCACCCAGCTTTACGATGTCGTTTGAACCACTTGAATAGCTTTCTTGGTTATGGAGAAAATCTCAAAACCAATAACGGTATTTTCCCCCCATAATGGCGCTATGGACAGCGTCATCCATTGGAGATTGCACTTTTAGAATCTCTGTTTTAAATTGGCCTTTTGGGAAGTACGTTTTATATTTTCATAAAAACTTGTGAGAACAGGGCATTGTTTCTATGTCTTTGGTTGTTTTACTACTACTGCCCTTAAAAGCTTGAAGCAATTTAGCGAGAAACCTCTCGGAGATGGTTCGATCCTGTTAAATCAATGTAGGCATGGGAACCCAGTCATAAAATTTTATAAACAATTGGTTTGTGTTACAAGTTTTGTTTTTTAACGAGTATATGCTTAATGCCTGAATAGGCCTACTCCTAGATTTAAGATTAACTGATCCCGAATAGTGATAATGTACGTGTGCAAAAAAAAAAAAACAGAATAATAATTGCGGAGACGTGATAGAGAAATACAAGTCAAACACGTGTCTGTGGTCCTGAATCTTTCTACTTTTATTACAATTATGTGGATTAACAGGTCTAGTGTAGTTAACACGTACTGTCAAAAATCGAAATGTGTGAAACCAAGGAGTCCCAACAACTACCTCCTTGGTGAAACTAACTTTGGGTGAAAGATGTCCTCCATGCTGAACAACTGTCCATTAAGAATCAGAACCTTTTTTATCATTTTGCTCATTTTTTTGGTTCCTTCACCAAAATAAGAGATGTATCAGAGTTAGAAATAAAGATAAGTTAATATGACTACAAGTTGAGGTATTGAGGTATATAATATAATATAATATAATATAATATAATATAATATAATATAATATAATATAATATAATATAAGGTAGTGATCGTGCACTACGAAGCCAATTAAAGTGAGAAACGTGTATCACAAAATATCATATTTTTGGTTTTTAAAGTGATTTCATTATGGTGATACTGTTTACAATGAATTGAATTCAAATACCAAATTTTAGAATTTGTAATTCTCAGCGACAGCAACCTTAGTGCTCCACTGTTTATTACATAAACCCAACCAGAAAAAAACGCCTTTGTGTGTTCGCTAAATACCTCTATAGGTATGTCATCAGAAAAATCTGAATACTGAAAAGAAAGGACAGTGGGAAAAAGAGACAAAAACCCAATCCGTGAAATTTAGCATAGCAGAGAAAGAAAAAATAAAGATATTCTAAATGAATAAGATTGACAGGTAATTGGACCAATTTCTACTTTTTGCTTCTGGGGATATTGGTTGGTTTCACGTCAGAACGGGTTTCCTGCATAACAAGGGGTTTGAACACATATTTATCATTAAACTGCTCAAATATATACTGCCACTGCCACAAACACAGGGTGCCCACAGGTTCAGTGATGGTGACAGTTCTGGTTATTTTCCGTTCCTGGCTCCATTGCGTTTCGTAGGAGGATGAGTAAGAACCACTATAGGTGACGCTGGCTGTAATGACTTTTTTGGCCACTTCAATGGTCATTTCCCATGAATTTGTTAACGTCGAGGACTCGGTTTTAGTGACGCCAGAAGTGAATTCATACGACAAAGTCCCAGCGCTTACATGACCCCAACAGTTGATTTTAACCCATTGTCCGACAACTGATGGGTATGGAATAACCTGAACTTTCTGGAGGTGATAGTTAACAAAGTCAAACTGCATATTTGCGAAAGTTCCTGCGTGTATCATCGTATCGGAATGCAAGCGTGGCATTTCACCGTTATATGGGTACGGGTGAACATATTTGCCCCCAGAATGTTTGATGTAGCCCTTTTCTTGGTCGATTGCAAACAATGCAGAATTGTAGCAATTTGGGTGTGGGAAAATTGCTGTATTATCTCCTGGTTCAGCCCAGCCACCGAAGGGATTCAAACAATGTCCGCCACTGCCCACGACCTTCAGTTAGCCCCAGTGACCTTCCTTCTGATGCCATTCTAGTTCAGCCGCTTTGGGGCAATCGTCTGCACGGAATTTTTCATAATGATGGCCCCAAGACCACCAATGAGCATAGGCGTAACATCGGCCGCTAGACCTGTGCCTAACAAGGAACCTAGGGCTGACGTATCCCCCTGCAAACCAAAGTAACCGTCTGTCATTTACTAATTGGACGACATTATCATACAAACCAGTCGTTCGCCATATTGGTTAATTAACCACTCAATCGAGCTGTTTCACAATCAATCAATCAACTAATGAAGTTATTGAAATTTTAATAATTTAATTACATTGTCATCCATACAACAAATGAAACGATTGAATAAATCATCGATCAATTGCAAAAAAAACATCAGCTGAAAAACTAATTAATAAACCAAGAGATCACTAAAACGACCCTTCAACTTGATTACCAAACTAACATCGTTCCATGTCTCAACCTAAAATCGATCAATCAATCGATGAAACGACGTTAGGAAGCAAAACCGTCATCGATATATATCAGTTGAAGCAGTTCACTGAGTTTATTACCCCCTTTTTGCAAGGAAAATAAAGGGGTTGTCTTTCCAACCCCTTGTTACCTTATTTCAAGTGGCAAGAAAAAGAAATATAACACTAGCTTTTACCTTGACTGTGTTTTGCTATAGTGATTGACCTATTCAACTTGGCATGCGACTGATTGGAGAACACATTTCTTGCACTCTCTGACCTCCTTCGAATTTGGACCATTACAATTTCCATTAAATTACAATATGTGATAATCAACATCAAATTCATGAGTGTGAACTTTGAATTTTATTTCTTTTTTTTTTTTGTTTCATATTTGTCAACGAGCTTTCCTAGTCGTGCAATCCATCTGCGAAAAACAACCTTGGTTTTTCAGTTCAAGACTCAGAGATTGCAGATGTACATGTTCTTGGACATACAGGGGTATCATCTTACGTTGAATGGTTATTCATATACATACCAGAATGCGATCGGCAGGTTATCGGGTTTACTGGTTAAATATACATAATCTCAGAAGTTGATTTTCTTGCAATAATCAATAATAAACTTGTGTGCTACACTGTAGCTGCACGGTTACTTGACAATTAATGTTTTCGGACCCTCACTTAAAACTGAATTCTTTGTTTTGATATTGATGAACTAAAAATCTCTGAAGCACCAAAGCTCAGCGATTGGAAGGGGCGCCTCTGTCAGGTATGTTATCAGTTTCTTAAAGTAGGCATATCCTTGTTTATTTAACTATATTTTGGACGACATATTAAGCAGTGGTTCCTCACTAAATAATGCCTCGTACCAAACCTTTATTTTAATAGACCGCTATGGGTTTATCCTGAACTGGAGCGCTAAATATTTCGTCTTAAGATCAACTTTTAGGCTTCTACGGGGGTAGCTGTAGCAAAAACTTTAATTGAAGTTTCTAAAAGCAAGCAGTTCTAACAAAGGACATTACACACTTTGGGGTGGAGCGCGTTGGCCGATCTCTCATTGGTCGAAATGAATAGAGCACGGAGAACAGTGGGCGACTATCTCTGTTACGGTCTCTGTTTAAATCTCGTTTTCCGGGAAACGTTCCTACACTAGGTTAGGTCTAGCGTTCTAAGAGCTTTCAAATGGAAATGCAGTCAAAGGTTCGTGAAACCCCTTGGTAAGAGCAAGATCGACCTACGAAGCATGTTGGAACTTACCTTCGGCAACCGCCAGGCTGGCAAACAGCACTATAGCCAAGAACAAGTGCATAGTGGCGTTCAGTAGTACGGGGCTTCTTGCTGCAACTGTCGCGTCCTTGGTGGGTTCTCTTGGGTCCCTGCGTCTCCGGTGGATGAGGTAGGGTGAGGAGTTGTGCTTCGAGGGTTCGTATTTATACATATCAACGCGGCACCCCAGCCTCGCCGTGACTGTCAGCCCGCACAATCTTTACCGTATAAGGTGAATAATTGGTGGCATTACCATAACGTATACCACGCGACGGGTTCCTATTGGACATTTTATCAACTTAAAACTGACATACGTTTCACTGGCGTAACTTCAGACTCCAGAAAGTGATGAAACATTAAATAATAGATAGTTGGTACCTTTATCGGAACAAGTATCGCGGGCGAATTAATCAGTAACGCAAGAAAAGTTGCCGAAAGAGAGAGAGATGGAGATTAAAAAGGCGCCCTCGAAACTGTACAAACTTTAGGTAGATGACATGAAATAGGTCAGAAACGCTCAATTTATAGGCCCTTAAACCAATGAGCACCTGTTGAAAGGCTTGTTTAATACAGTATATTTTAGTTGTGTCTATTTTTTTGAGGTCTAAAGCATTTATTTTGACAGTCGAACATATCAACTGCCCCTTCTCCACCAGTTTACCGGTACCACTTGGTGCTGGGCGCCAACATATCGTCATATCGAACAACCAGGGGCAGAGTCAGCGCATTCTGAAAAAGTTAAAGTTTAAAACAAATGTTTCAGGTATGACCAGCGTGTTTAAGGGTGTATTCCCAGAGATTTAGATCGATCCAGGGATTAAGATTTAGATCAACCGAACTCCCTGGGGGTTCATGCTAAATTGCAGTCAGCCTAGCGCGCACCATAGTTAATTACCCCCTTACAGCTTTCAGTAGGCGGGACAGACGCTGAAGCCGGCTAAGCTGACAGTAATCTAGTGAGACTCCCCACAGGGACAGATCGATCTAAAATCTATGGAAATGGGGTCCAAGTCGAAATTAAATTCAGATTCAGCTGTAATGGAAATGGGTTTTTTTCTCAGTTTTATTCCCATGTGCTTTTATTGCCGGCAAACACTGTATCTCCAAGTAAATAAATGTAGAAAAATGCAGCTCGTATTGAACTGGTTCCCACCCGCTGTCATGAACAGCGTGCGTGCGTCAACATTGGGTCTCCTTTCTTTTTGTTCTTAAATAACCCGCACGAAGACGAAGTAGATACTCCAGCGCAGTAGACTACTGCAATCATACTGCAAACATGCTTCAAATCTGCTTCGATGTAGGAGCTAACTAGAGGATCAGAGAGGCGATACCGCCTCTGGATATTGTACCACCAGCTGGAGTAAGCGCATTCGTATGGAACCCCCCCCCCAAAAAAAAAAAATGGACACCACCACCAGTCTATAAAATGCAATAAACAAGAGTTCTAAAAATAAAAAAATAAAAAAAATCGAAAAAACAGTTTGTGGTGAAAAAGTAGGTCAAAGGTCAATTTCAAGGTCACAGTATATGACTTCCTATATAAGTTCAATAGTAGCTATGGGCATTTCTTTGCCAATTATGGAGATATGAAGGCCAGGANTTGTGAAATCTGGAAAGATGATGCATAACAATAACAAAAATCTGTGATAAGCTCATCAGTTGACTGTGTCTCAAAAAAAAAGATTTTTTTGGACAATAAAATTGAGAAAACTGAAAATGACAATGAAAAGACTGCAAAATGCAGTGCCTTAAAATAGTTAAACGTTAATAATTTTCACAAATCATGTCCAATATTTGTGAAATTGGGACAGATAATGCATAACAGCAATAAAAATCTGTGATAAGCTTATCAGCTGACTGTGTCTCATGGAAAAGATTTTTTCAGAGTATATAATTTGGAGAAAACTGAAAATTACATTGAAAAGACCTGCAAATTCCATGGCATAAAATAGTTAAATATTAATGATTTTGACAAACCCAGTCCAATACTTGTGAAATTTGTACAAATGATGCTTAAAATCAATAAAAATCTGTTCTAAGCTTATCAGCTGACTGTGTGTAATAGAAGTGTAGCTCATTAACAATTTGTATGAGAAGAGTGAGAATTATCAAAAACATTTTTTTTTTCAATTTCACAACATCTAATTAGCCTCTTATTTAACATCAAATGTTATGATTTGAGTTTGTTTGTGTAAGAGACGACAAATTACCCATAATTGTCCTCTGGAAAACAATATATACCCATTCAAGACTTCTCCTTACAACCAATACCAGATGCGGATTCCTCCTTACAATCAGTTGCTGGAATCGGAGTTTAGCACACCATTTGACAATGTCCTAAAGCTTCCCACATACCATCATGAGACATAGCATTGCTCTTGCTGTTGTCTTTTGCTGCCTGTTTTTTCTATAGGAATTAGCCATGACTAGACAGGAAGAATCAGTTCACCAAAAAAGGTCACCTGGAAAAAGAACAATATATTTGAAAAAAGTGAAAATTTTAAAAATTGACAAATTTCACAGACTGAAATAGTTAAACATTAAGAATTTTTATAAAGTTAACCTTAACAGTTGACTGTCTAATAAAAGGATATTTTCGGTACATATAAATTTGAGAGAACTGAAAATTACATTAATAAGACTTCCATATTCCATGGCTTAAAATAGTTAAACGTTAATAATTTTAACAAACCTCGTCCAATGTTTGTGAAATTTGTACAAGTCATGCATAACAGCAATAAAAATCTGTGATAAGCTCATCAGTTGACTGTGTCTCATGAAAAAGATTTTTCAGAGCATATGAATTGGAGAAAACTGAAAATTACATTGAAAAGACTGCCAAATTCCATGGCTTAAAATAGTTAAACGTTAATAATTTTCACAAACCTAGTCCAATATTTGTGAAATTTGGACAGATGATGCATTGCAGCAATAAAAATCTGTGATAAGCTCATCAGTTGACTGTGTCTCATGGAAAAGATTTTTTCAGAGCATATAATTTGGAGAAAACTAAAATTTACATTAAAAAGACCGTCAAATTCCATGGCATAAAATAGTTAAATATTAACAATTTTGACAAATCTTGTCCAATATTTGTGTAATTTGTATATATCATGCTTAACATCAATAAAAATCTGTAAAAAGCACAACAGTTGACAATGTCCAATGAAAAAGATTTTTTCAGAGCATATAAATGTGAGAAAACTGAAAATGACATTGAAAAGACTGCCAAATTCCATGGATTAAAATAGTTAAACGTTAATATTTTCACAAATCTAGTCCAATATTTGTGAAATTTGTACAAATAATTCCTTAGATCAATAAAAATCTGTGATAAGCTCATCAGTTGACTGGGTTCAATGAAAAAGATTTTTTTTTTTTTGGACAATATATTTGAGAAAACTGAAAATATCACTGAAAAGACTGCTAAATTCCAAGGTACAAAATAGTTAAACGTTAATAATTTTGACAAATCTTGTCCATTATTTGTGGAATTTGGAGAAATGATAATTTACAATAATAAAAATCTGTGATAAGCTTATCAGCTGACTGTGTGTAATAGAAGTGTAGCTTATTGACAATTTGTATGAGAAGACTGAGAATTATCGAAAACATTTTTTTTTCAATTTCACAACATCTAATTAGCTTCATATTAAACATCAAATGTTATGATTTGAGTTTGTTTGTGTAAGAGGTGACAAATTACCCATAATTGTCCTCTGGAAAAGAATATATACCCATTCAAGACTTCTCCTTACTACCAATACCAGATGCAGATTCCTCCTTACAATTTGTTTTTGGAATTGGGGTTTAGCACACCATTTGACAATGTGCCAAAGCTTGCCATATACCATCTATTGTAAACATGGATGACACAATCCATTGCTCTTGCTATTGTCTTTTGCTGCCTGTTTTTTCTATAGGAATTGGCCATGACCAGACAGGAAGTATCAGTTCACCAAAAAAGCCCCCACGCTGTATGGAAAAGGTCACCTGGAAGAGAAATGTACAATGTATTTAAAAAAAAATAAAATGGAAATTAAATTTTAAAAAGTGATAAATTTATCAGACTAAAATAGCTAAACATTATTTATTTTGATAAAGTTGGATTTAAAAGTTGATTGTGTCTAATGGAAAGGCTCATCTGGAAAAAGAACAGTAAGTTTGAAAAAAAGTGAAAATATCGCCAGTTTTCAAGATATAAGGGATAGAAAATTTGCAAAGCTTAGTTCATGGTGAAAATTAGGTCAAAGGTCAATTTCAGGATCACAGTTAGATTGGCAGTATATGACATCCTATTCAAGTTCAATGAGGGTAAGAAATACTCCCCCTTAATCACCAATCATGAAGAATTAAAACAGGTCAATCACCAATCACGAAGATATATTCAGGTCAATCACCAATCACGAGGAATTAAAAGCTATGGCCATTCATCAAGATAGAAAATTGCTATACTTGCAGGAATGCAAAGAATTCATAACATTCCCAGAATAATTTATTTTGTGTGTTGAATGACAGGAATCGTCTGCTTAGATCTCGAGTTATTCAGCCATTCTCATTGGTCAGGATTCCCGTGACAGAGACTAAGGTGATACAAATAGAACCAGAACCTAGCGAACTACTCTCATTGCCACTTTTCTAACTGCCTTGTTTGAAGAGTTTGTTGAATTTATCTCTGTGAATGATCGCCCTACAATCATGATACAAAGTTTGGGACTTTCTAGAACAAATTCCTGTAATGCTAAACGTTTTCACAAATCATGTAGATTTGGAAGGGTAAATCATGAATCATGTTGATGAATTTATACCAAAAACGTGGAACAAAGAAGTTCCTGAATCACATTTCACGCAGAATATTGGGCTCAAATAATGCAACACACTTGAAAAATAAGGCCAATCGCGCATAATGCAAAAGGTATTAATTATGGGTGTATCTTTGCCAGTTTTGAAGATATGAAGATCGGAAAACTTGCAAAGTGCAGTTCATAATGAAAAGTAGGTCAAAGGTAAATTTTAAGGTCACAGTTAGATTACCAGTATATGACTTCCTATTCAAGTTCAATAGTAACTATGGGCGTATCTCTGCTAATTTTGGAGTAATTCACATTTTATTTTTACCACTGAATATTGCAACATTATATTTTTTCATATAGCGCAATGAAAAAAACACGTCAAAAACAAAAAAAAAAAAAAGGACACCACCTCCAGTATTGCACTTGACATGTTCCACCAAATGCAAAAACAAAAGGTCTCTAGCATTTACGGTTCCAGAATTAGAGTTTTCAGTTTCTGTATCTAATGGCCGCTTCTCCCATGAAGATGTACTGATTGACCCCAAACTCCCAAAGATGAAAGGATTGTAACCAGTCCCTGATTGTAACCCCTCACCATAATATGAGAGATTAGGTCTGTGTAGTTTCTGAAAATTGGTACAAACAATTTTTTTTTTCAGAAAATCCCCATCGTTAGAAAATTTTGGCCTGTTTGACCTTGAAATGAAGGTCGAAAGACAAATCCAGGGGCAAATATGGAATTTCCACAAATAACTTTTGGTCAGACTTCTGTAGNGTTGCAATGTTGTAATTTTTGATATAGCACAATGCCTAAACCATATCGAAAACAAAAAAATGGACACCACCTCCAGTATTGCACTTGACAAGGTCTAAAAATACAATAAACAAGAGGTCTCTGGCATTTACCGTTTCAGAATTAGAGCGAGTTTTCAGTTTCATATCAAATGGCTGTTTCTCTTGTGAAAATGCACCGATTGACCCCAAACTCCCAAAGATGAAAGGAGTCCCCAGTGGTAACCCCTCACTATAACAGGAGAGCTAAGGGCTGTGTAGTTTCCAAAATTAGCACAAACAAATATTTTTTGCAGAAAATTCCCATTTTTAGAAAATTTTGGCTTGTTTGACCTTGAAAAAAGGTCAAAAGTCAAATCCAAGGGCATATTTGGAATCTCCACATATGATTTTCGGTCAGACTTCTGTAGTAATTTTTCCCATAATTCCTTTGGTTTGGGAGATATTTAGCATTGAATTTTCAAAAATTTTGACAATGGTGCGTTTCAACAAGCGCCACGCCCAGGCCAATGCACCAACAGAGACAAAAAAAAACAGGGTGTTAAAGTTGAGATTATATGTGACCTAAATCCAAGAGATGGGGACACAGGTCCTTGTGGTCTAGGAGGAGAAGCGGTAACGGTGACTTGTTTCCGGCGCCCGACCGTGGAGCCGGCGGAGCCACAGGAGCCGGCGGAGCTTTACGAGACGGGTCGGGACTAAAACCATGAGTACTGCCAGCGTACACTAATTAGCATATTTGAAACATGCTTCTATCATGCTGCTAATCTACTGCATTAATGCTCCTCCTCTGTACAACCCTATGTAATTTTTGAAGTAGAATTGCAGAAGGCTATAATGCATTTCTACTGCAAATATGCTCCACACCATTACTGCGTTAATGCTTCCTTGCTACTTCGATACTACTGCATTTTCTTGCGGGAAGGCTTTGAAAACTTCCTGACGTAAATTTTACTTCAGGCTTTTATCTATCGCCGTGCCTCTCCCAGGCAGGTGTATGGCAGGGCAGCTTTTAATTTTGTTCCTATGTCACTAAAAGTGATTGCTAAACTCCTTTATTTCGATCCGTTATTTCGAACGTATGGCTTCTCTTTTCGTTCTATATATTTCAATAAAACATGATAATTCAGTACAATGTACAAACAGTACAAATACGACTTAAACTTACGGCCAAACCTTTCAAGCGATTAAAATAATGCAGCATAATTATGCTGTAGTTATCGTTATCACGTAGGCTCCAATCTCCCTTCTTGCCCCGTTTGAAAACACATATGATAGAGATAAATTCACACAAATACGCTTTTAATTGAGATAATTTATTTAAGTGAAAACAACTAAACCATCCAAGAGCAATTTTCGATACTTGCAAAAAATATTTAATAGCTTTAATGCTAGAAATTGAGCTTCATTCGACATAAAAGGTACCAGTGACAAAATTTCCCTGCCATTAAAATAATTACCTTCCACTTTCCCCGTGTAACCTCGTATTAAAAATTTTGTAAAACTGCTTCAAAAAACGACGCAGGATATTACAGATGATCAGAGAACCCTGTTCTCTTCTGTACTTTGTGACATACATGAACAAGAAAAATAAGTCAATATTTAAAGTTTAGAGAAGCGCAGCCATACATTACCGACTTCAAACTTTTTCTGCAATACGAATGTGCACAGGGGGCCTGTGGCATAAATTATCTTTAGCTCAAAAAATGCCCTTCACTTACATGTTTGTGTATAAAGATTGTATTACACACCCATATGTACATGTGGAAGTACCAGTAGATATTTATCGCTCTTTTTCAGCACCTTGACTATCTCTTACTTCGATCTTCCACGTAGATTTACTAAGCTGCGCAGCCTGCCCTATTTTCGGCGAGACATGCACTAATGAAATTTGTCACGCAAAATGCGAGGTCCTATAGAATTAGATCAAATAATGTACATAAACATGCATATCTACAAGAAAAAAGCTCATTTGGACCAATGAGTGTTTTGAGTCTAAGCTAGAATATAACAGTTCCATCACAAAGTTAAAGATATTTTCTACAGGACATTATCAAAGATCTTATCCCGCATTTTTGCCCATATTCACCGGCGTTAGCGAATACATTAGGTATTCAAACAAGTACAGTACGTACAAGCTAGAACAATGGCCTCATTTAACTTGAAATAGAGTCTTCGTCAAACGAGAGACTGGAATTATGTGATGTGGCAAAGGACACGTGCACAGAAATATATACATGCATATGGAAAACCACCTGTGGGGCATGAGGGAAACATTTGGTATATAACCTACCCTCAATACAGTATTTTTTCATTGAACATGAGGCAAAACCAAATCTATTTCACCGTGATACCCGCCATAGTAATATCTAACATAGCAGTACAACTTGTTATACAAGGACTCCTAACTTGTTCTCGTGAGGAGATAGATACGGACCAGCATGCCTCGAGACCAGGTAAAAATACAAGTAACAAAGATGTTAAACTTATATTTTCTCTTCATAATCAGAATATACACAGGAAATGCTGTGTGTGTGTGTGCGTGTGTGTGTGCGTGAGAGAGAGGTTACTAGAGAGAGTTGGAGTGTGTGCGCCAGTTAAAGTGAGTGTGTTTGTGTGTGTGAGTGTGTTGGCGCCCGTGTAGCGCTGCTGTTGATACATCAGTGAAGGAAATAGGGGAGAGGGATACTGTTCGTTATTAGCGGAGATCTACAATTGGTTGCCCTGTTTAACTTTCTTTTCGGCCAGTGATTTTAATAAAACGGATCCCTACGACTATCTACCACTTATTGTACAGGTAGTCGCATTCCGCCTGCATCATAATGAGAGAATGCATGTACTGCTAAAATCTTAACATTGACTTGAGCTGTTAACAAAAGCAATTTTTGAACACTTGCATGTATGTGGTCAAAATTAAGGCAGGCTTTGAGATAAAAATCTGAATAGATAAAGATGGCAATTAGAGAGACGGCTGGTTAGGAAAATATCTGTAACGTAAGCATACTTTTCTAGTCAAGGTAATGACTATGCAAACAGATTTAGTCATCTTGTCATCTTCC
>NW_019774192.1:129458-143395 GCF_001039355.2 Lingula anatina
TTATTATTATTATTATTATTATTATTATTATTATTTTATTTTTTTTTTGTAAAATTGCCCAGTTTACTACACTGTTGTTCAATTTGGTTAAACAGATTTTACTACAAATGTCAACTTTTCTTTATTGAACAATTGTATTATTGCAGATTCAAAACGTTCAACCTAGACATCCCGACGAAAACATACTACTGGTACCTACTGTTACTTTATGTTAACTTTGGCCTTGATATTTTAGCACTCTTGCGTGTACATCAGTATAGAATATACTTCATTACCAATAACCACCGCTGATCTGTATTTTTTCTTAATCTTTTCCAGGGTTTTGAATGCTGTAGCAGGTACCCCATCTCATTTCATTATATCAAGCCTGATGTCATGTATGAGATTGAGTATTACGTTTATCGAATGGATTACAAAAGAATTAATGAAGAAGTCGACTAAAGATGCGGCTGGCTCTGTGTATTGCTGACAACAAGATGGAAGCGCTAGGAGTACTATAGAGAGCGCTTACCCCTTGAAAAGTTTTCTCTCCCACAAGAAATAATGTGTCGAAAGGTTACACAGGCCAAAAGTTTAATTTTATGCTTTAATTGTAAAACTTTGAAGTTGAAACACCAAAACTGACACGTTTTCTAGCTTTGTTGCCAAACCATGAAGTTCCAGGGGACGAAATAAGGACCGTCCGGCAGCCCGGGACGGCTCAATTGTCACCCGGGCGGTCTCTTTCCAAAAGTTGCCAGTCCGTCGGTCTGGCCATTTTGTGGCCTCTAAAATAATTGTATATCAATATGCACATTCATATTAAGCAGATTTGGTTAAAATAAAATGAAAACAATGAGACTAGGCCCACAACAAATCAACACTCTCAAAAAATGAACGAAAACCGAAAGTACATGCTTATTCAATGTGTTCCAGGCATGCCTAGCGCAAAGGCCCTTCACCGTGTTATGAAACGTCTGATACAAAGTATCAAACGAGGCATTTATATGCTTGTTTACGATACAAGTGACGAACGATGTATGGTCATTCAAGTTCACCCAATCTCGTCTAATTACACAGTTTAAGTTTTGCTTCTTCTATAATCTTGAATTGTACGTCTTTCTCATAAAAAAATTAATTGAATGACGTCACGACGCACGTGGATTATACAAGATTGCGCCTAAGTCGCAGTCAGGATTACCCCTGTCGCAGTCTACCCTCTGTAAGTATTTTGGTGCTAATAATGAATGTGATGCCCCAGCACGTAAGAAAAGAACACAGGAAAGTATCAGACAGTCGAATAAAGTGTATGATGACACCAAAGCAGGGCTCCACAGGTGAAAATTCAGTTCGGACTAGTGAATTTGCAGGGTGGGCTGTCCGACGGACAGGTTATGTTTTATTAGAAGTTAAGAACAAAAATCTTGAAAAAGAAATTTTTGTTGCATACTAACGTCTTCTCGTCTTTTCCTGGATTGCATTGAAAAGAGTGACCTACATTTGGTACAAAACATGTGGTCCCAAAACGAAGTCTAAGCAAACTTACCGCCAAATTGTGAAAGTGAACACCTTCCAGAACTTCACAAGACAAAATGTTTCCACATGACAGGCTGACTACTGAATATTTATTTGTTTAAAAAACTACGTGCTCTAGTAACAAAGACCGTTCCTAAAATAGAAACTACACAAGTACTGGGTACAACAGCCAGATTGGACTGGATGTATCTAGTTTGTTGTCAAGGCAACGTACTGCCTGTCAATCAATCTGAAGATCTTGTTGAAATGTTGTTTATTTCTAAAGATGCGGCTGGCTCTGTGTATTGCTGACAACAGGATGGAAGCGCTAGGAGCACTATACAGAGTGCTTACCCCTTGAAAAATTATACAGGCCAAAAGTCTAATTTTTGCTTAAATTGTAAAACTTTGAAGTTGAAACACCAAAACTGACACGTTTTCTAGTTTTGTTGCCAAACCATGAAGTCATCAAGATGAAAATATTACATAACAAAAATAATTAAAAAATCTAAGAAGACGTCATGCATACTTGATCCAATGTCGACAGCGCCCATGGTTCAGATACTCCCTGCTGTCATCAACCTGATAACACACATCATCAGCACTAGTTTTGTTTCTGGTTCTTTCACTGGTCAACTCAAGAAAACTGTTTTCAAGCCCTACTAAAAAAGCCATCTCTAGACACTGATACATCACAGTTTTGGCTATCACATCTATGCTGATGATACGCAAATGTTTACATGCTGTAATGTAAAACAATCCTAATGAAACAATTGAAAAGCTGTCTAAGTGTATTGATGATCTACGAGGGTGGTTGATAAGAAATAAGTTCAAAATCAATGATGGAAAATCTGAACATTTAGTTGTAACCCAGCCACATAACCAAAAAAAAGTTGAAAAAAATTTGATCTCAAAATTGGATCCAGTATCATAAAGCCAACGCCCCATGCTAAGAATCTTGGCCTTTTTTACATAGAACGCTTCCTATGAATAATCAAATTGCTAGCATATGCAAGTCAGCAGTATTTAACATTAGGAACATATGCGCAATTCGTAATCACCTATCTGACTCTGCTGCAGCTACAGTTACAAATTGTTTAGTAACGTCTAGATTGTGCTACTGTAATTCTATTTTATATGGGTGTCAAAAAAAAAAACAGATTAAAAGACTGCAGCGTATTCAGAACATCTCAGCTAGATTATCAACCTGTACATCCATGAGTTACCATATCACCCCAGTTTTAAAAGAGTTACATTAGCTACCTCTGCAAGCCAGTATTTTATTTAAATTTCTAGTCTTTGTTCATGACGCTTTTAACAAAGTTGCACCGATCTACTTAGTGAATTAGTCACTCACTATGTCCCAGCAAGAAACGTGCGGTCTGTAGACAAATTGTTACTTATATAAGCTGGTAAAAATGCGCCTAAAAACTTATGGTGACATTTCTTTTAAATCAGTAGGTCCAAAGGAATGGAATTTATATCCACTGAAAATCTGATCAATTGAGTCTACCAAGCATTTTAAAAAAAGAATTGAAGACATAACTATTCAGGAAATTTTTTGACTAATCAACTTTTAAATTGATTTTACAAATTTTGTAGTAATTGCATTTTTGCACTGTAAGAAATGAGGCTGTTCTACTTATAATTTTACTATGTGCAAATAGGGCTGTTTTTTTTTTTTTTTTTTTTTTTTTTTGTTAGTCTTTAACTTTAGTCCAATAAATTTGGTCTGTTTCAGTGTAAGCTAAAAAAATTAAAATGAGTAACTTTGTATAGTCTTAAATTTTAGACCAAAATTTTAGTCTACTTCAATTCAGGCTAAACCGGAAGTAAGCCATTAAGAAGAGTAATTCTTTGTTTCAAATGGTATCTGTTTCTTTATTGTTATTGAACAGGTATAATGTATCATTTAACTGGATGACTATTGATTCATCTTACATAAAATTGGTAAAAGCCAACTTTCTGATCAAAAGTTTTTCTGTGAAAAGGGCCCAAGGGGCCAGAGATAGTGTGATACTAAGGTGATTGTCCTGACAACTTTATAGNTTTTTTTTTTTTTTTTTTTTTTTTTTTTTTTTTTTTTTTTTTTGGTTTTTTTTTTTTTTTTTTTTTTTTTTTTCCTAATATTGATTATTTTTTCTTAACAAACATATTTTAGTTATGTACTGTAAGTGCTTTTATGTGATGAAACGTATGTTTTATCTAGAATACTCTTAATTTTTTGTCCTTAAGCCCTGTAATTTGTTTATTTATCTATTCCTAATAATTGATTCTGAAGTAATAGTTTTATGTATATGAAAAGTCTTCTGAACATGTAATCGTGGATTTTAGATTCAAAATAAATTTATTATTATTATTATTATTATTATTATTATGGGTGTGACAGATTTAGCTGTTGCCATAGTAACACAGGAGTTTTTAAATTATAATGTCTGAGACCTTTAAATTTTCATGTATTTCAAATATATGAACTCTGTGTATTGTAAGCTTTAAAAAATTAGACTTGGGCCTCAGCAATTAATGAAATTATTTGAAAAAATATCATAGTTAAATTGCCAAAATGGCAGCCATTCCAAGATAGTGGCAGATTCATGTTAATTAGCTTTTTGTAAACTTAGCATTAGAATTGAAAACTGTTAGGTTTTTGGATATGTTGATAGGATCTGAATTACATAATTACTGTGTACAGTGACCGTTACTCCAAACGACTTTTTTTAGTGTAAAACCCTGAAACCCAAGGTGGCCATCTCAAAACACGGTTGATATATTGCTGTGCTAAATGAATAAATGTTACTTTTTCCTTTCAAAATGCCTCTTACACTTTCTGGTGAACATAATTAACCTATTATCTAAATATAAATAATTTCTATTTATTGTGATTTCACTGGGAATTTCAATTTTCAAAAGATTTTGGCCAAATTATATTTGCTTGGCCATTCCAAAATTCAACATGGCCACAATTGGCCATAACAGTGCGGGTATTAATTTTTAATGCAAGGAATTAACGTATAATTCTAAAAGTTGTGCAGTCAATTACAATCAAATATGACCTTTCTACACTGCTTTCATGGAAATACTTGTCCATATTTAATTGCATATTCAGGATTAGGGCTTTTTGGTTACAGGTGAAATGTCTTGGTTGTAGTCTTTTTCAATGAAGAATGTTCATTGTAAAGCCAATCAAGATTTGCTGTTACCTAGTCTTCGGTTATTGTTGACCATTTAATCTTTCTTTTTTAATCATTTTACATGGCCACAAATCTAGTAGTGATGAGCAGTATTATGAAAATAAGTTCTCATCCAAACTTTAGACGAAATGAGGAATATAGCTCTCACTTTTCAGTCCACTGGTTAAAAAGATGTAATTTCATTATCATTGGCGGCCATTTTGAAATTTGAAAGCCATACTGTAATCCAAATTAACTCAAGTAATTGAAAACGGTTCTGTTTTCATATTCAATACATCAAAAGTAATGAAGATTTTAATTTGGGATGACAAATCTGCCATATTTCCAGACAGGACAGCTATATGTAAAAGACATATTTTGTGGCAGCCATATTGGATTTCAGGATTTTTCATCTCAATATAAAGATTGCACCTTGAACAAGCACTATTAGGCAAAAAGTAGAGACTCCAGGCTACACTGGTACATCAAAATATCTCTGATAAAAAATTAAATTAAAATTAAATTAAAAATTATCATTTCTAGTGCATTTCTTAGACTACATGTCTAGAATGATTTTAAATTCCATTTAGTCAATGCATTTGAAATATTTTAGATTTTGTTGTCTCAGAACTGTCAGTTTTTAACCCGTGTGTTACCATGACAACGACTGTAGCACACACACACCAACCACCAGTTTAATGACAACAAGCAAGGCTAAGGGCCTATTAGAAAAACATAGTGAACGAAAATCACTAAGGGGAGGGGGGGGTCGGCCCATGGACTATAAGGTCCTTATTCAAGCAATCATAAGTCTGAATTATTTACGAGGAATTCAATTGGAAATTATTCCGTTAAAAAATTACAAAATATAAACACGGTCTGATACGTTTATTATTAAAAATTAAAGTACGCGTTGTTTGTTGAGCATTTTGAAGAGAGTAATAAAAACACTGTCCATGAACAGATCTTTCAATAATAATACATTTGTTCCAAAGAAAAGGGGCAAGCAAAATAAATAAAAATAAATAAATAAATAAATAAATAATATGCAAAAATTAGGATTCAGGGTAACAAGCGGAGAGACGTGATTAAAAAAAAAAAAAAAAAAAAAAAAAAACAAGTCAAGCACGTGTCTGTGGTCCTGAATCTTTCTACTTTTATTACAAATATGTGGATTTACAGGTCAAGTGTAGTTTACAAGTACTGTCAAAAATCGAAATGTGTGAAACCAAGGAGTCCCAACAACTACCTCCTTGGTGAAACTAACTGTGGGCGCAGCAAACGTGAAAGATGTCCTCCATGCTGAACAACTGTCCATTAAGAAAAGAATCAGAACCTTTTTTATCATTTTGCTCATTTTTTTGGTTCCTCCACCAAAATAAGAGATTATCAGAGTAAGAAATAAAAATAAGTTAATATGACTACAAGTTGAGGTAGTGAGGTATAGAATAGAATATAATATAAGGTAGTGATCGTACACTACGAAGGCAATTGAAGTGAGAAACGTGTATCATAAACTATATTTCTGGGTTTAAAAGTGATTTCATTATGGTGATACTGTTTATAATGAATTGAATTCAAATACCATATTTTAGAATGTGTAATTCTCAGCGACAGCAACCTTAATGATCCACTGTTTATTACAAAAACTCCTCCAGAAAAAAACGCCTTTGTGTGTTCGCTAAATACCTCTATAGGTATGTCATCAGAAAAATCTGAATATTAAATAGACAGAATAGTGGGGGAAAAGAGACAAAAACCCAACCCATGATATTTAGCATAGCAGAGAAAGAAGAAATAAAGATATTCTNGTACTTTAGATTGCACCTTGTTTTATTTTTCTTTTCATTTCTTTATTATTTTTTTATTTATTTATATTTTTTGTACTTTAGATTCCAGCTTTTTTACTTTTTATTTTTGTATTTTAGATTCCAGCTTTTTTTATTTTTGTACTTGAGATTGCAGCTTTTTTTTTTATTTTTCTTTTCTTTTTTTACTTTATTTATTTATCTTATTTTATTATTATTATTATTTTTTTTTTTTTTGGACTTAAGATTCCGGCTTTTTTACTTTTTATTTTTATTTTTGTATTTTAGATTCCAGCTTTTTTATTATTTTTATTTTTGTACTTTAGATTATAACTTTTTGTTTTATTTTTCTTCTTTTTCTCTTTTCTTTTTTTATTTTTTTTTATGTACTTTAGATTCCAGCTTTTTTACTTTTTATTTTTATTGTTGTATTTTATATTCAAGCTTTTTTATTATTTTTATTTAGATTGCAGCCTTTTGTTTTATTTTTTCTTTTCTTTCTTTCTTTTTCTTTCTTTATTTTTTGGACTTAAGTTTCCAGCTTTTTTACTTTTTATTTTTGTATTTAAGATTCCAGCATTTTTATTATTCTTATTTTTGTACCTTAGATTGCAGCTTTTTGTTAATTTTTCTTTTCTTTTTCTTTTATTTATTTATTGTTTATTTATTTATTTTTTTCTTTTTGTACTTTAGATTCAGGCTTTTTTACTTTTTATTTTTATTGTTGTATTTTAGATTCAAGCTTTTTTATTATCTTTATTTTTGTACTTTAGATTGCAGCCTTTTGTTTTTTTTTATCTATTTATTTATTTTGTACTTTAGATTCCAGCTTTTTTTTTTTTTTTCTTGTACTTTAGATTGCAGTTTTTTGTTTTATTTTTTACTGTTAGATATTATATTGATAAATAATACCTTCAATATTTGTTATATTCAAGGGATAGACTCCATAACACACTGCTTATCAATATCAATAAATTGTAGTGATAGTTCAGATGGTCATGAACGTCTCTGGGCAAACAGTTTGCAGGGGATAACGTGTATGGATATATTTTAGAGTAAGTGTTTGCAATTAAATAATTAGTGAAGTAAAACTTATGTAAAGACAGTTTTTTTTAGATAAGAGCACATTGATTAAGCTAGAATAATTTTGTAGACTTATTTAGTATATTTTGTAGTATGTATCATTTATTTTTATTTATTTTTTTAATTTTGGTGTTTAACTTTTACTGTATTTTTTTTCTAGTTTTCACCAGTTCAGTACAGCTCAGTAAACTGCATGAATAAACAGCATTTAATATCCAACAATGATTCTTCATCTTTCTTACTCGTGATCCGCTACAACTTCTCTGAATGACGAGACATAATGAATCTGGGAGAACTTGACAGTTTGACAGTTTAACCAAAGGTTAAAATTTCAAAGTGATTGGAACATTGTTCTTGGATACTTAAGGCTGAAAATTAAAGATGAGCAATGAATGATAAGAACCGATAAATTCCATTTACCCAAGGAAAATGTTTTCTATGAGTCATACTGCCCCTTAAACTAATTCAAAATTTACATAATGAAAAGTAAGTCTGTTTAATAAATCCTCAACAAAATACTAAAATATGTTATTCTAAATTAATTTTCATACGCATTTTAGCAGCTGGAAAAAAGACCAACATCACTGAAGAAGAGGTAGAGAGAAGCATGAGGGTCTGGATAAAACATGCAACAGACAGGGATGGGGAAAAGCATGAGGATGGAAACAATCTGAAAGGTACATACAGGGGTAAGTAATCTGTGCATCTTATTTTCACCATTCATGATTGTATATTGTGAAGTTGTACTTATTGAAATAGTGCAATTTCTATACCGTATGAAAAACAGAAAAAAAAGAACCCAATGACAGTTGCAATTGACAAACTCTGCAACAAACATGACTCTACAACAAATACAACAAACATGATGTCTCTAGCATTTACGGTTCCAGAATGAGTGCTTTTCCAGTTTCAGCCTCTAATGGCTGCTTCTCCTGTGAAAATGCACCTAAGTGAATGCAGAAACAGAGACTGAAATCCAGGGGGATCAAGTTTAGATTATTTGTGTGACCTAATTCCAAGAGATGGGGACAAATGCCTTTGTAGTTTAGGAGGATACACAGTTGCTGCAACTTGTATCCAAAGACAGCATGTAGAGCTGTGGGAGTGTTACGAGACGGCTCAGGACAAACACCATGAGTACCGCCAGCATGAGTGCTGGCGGTACTAATAACAGTGAAGCAGTTTTCAAATGCAAGTATGAGGAGAAAACATCAAAGTTTTGGGTAAACTTACTCAATAGATGTCAGTCACTGGGTTTCTCCTAGTAGCACAAGATGTAAAGTTCAAATGTAGCCCATTTATAATGGCAACTCTGTCAACATGATATGACAGAGTCAGTAAAGAGGGTGGCAATGAAAGTCATACTCAGACTAAAATGGAAAAGATTCCGGAATACATGGAATGACTCTGTTTAAAATATCAAAATTCACAGTTACTGGAAAGGGTCAAATATGCTTCCCATGCACCCAAAGACAAATCAATTTTTAGAAAGTCTAATTTAAAGTAACTCAAAAGAGGATCTGAAAAATTTAGCTTCACTTTCATCTTGATGTGATGTCAGCGGTTGAAATATTCATGGAAGTCTATGTTATTGCAGGAGTGGCTTTGAATTTAAACTGGACGGTAGGGTAAATTCAGAGCTTAGGCCAAAGGAAAACAAATTATGACATGCAGCAAAGCCATTTATAATTAATCTCTAATGTGGTTCTGATTTAAAAAAAAAAGTGACAAATGTAATAAAATGAGAAAACATTTTTGTATATGTCTTTGTGTTGGAAATGATGCAAAAAGTTGATTCATTATGCCAAAACATACCTAGTGTAATTCTGAATGAAAAGTATAATAAATTTGGAGAAAATAAAACATTTCTTGTATACCCCAAACAAATTTGGATCCCACCATGCCCATTGCTGTGTTACCTGTCATGTTGACTAATATGTAATGCAAAACTATATACCTAATTTTGTAATAAATATCCTAACCTAATTTATGTCACTTAATTATCCTAAAAGAGAAATGTCCAAATTTCCACAATAAAAACAAACAGAAAATTTGTAAAAAAGAATTTAAAATGGTTGTGTCTGTACATTACATATTTTGGTGTTATTTGCTTATCTATAGAAGTCGAAGACAGAGTGAGCCCTGGTTTCGGGACGGATGTTCTCTTGGGCGTTGGTATCTTCTCCCCAGATGGAGCTGCCTTCGCTATCTGAGCTGGAGGCGTGGGAGAGAGAGAGAGCGTCAAAGTCAAAGTCTTCCTCCTCGTACTTGTCTGGAAAAATAAAATAAAACATTACAAATATTTCATGGTATAACCTCTGCATCAAATATCAGCTGATGCAGTCAAAATTGTTAGCCTTTGTACAAAATCTAAAGAATTAACCAAACTCACGTTACACTTAAATCAAGTTATCCTTCAAAAACATTAATGTTTAAAAGCAGGCCCGTAGCCAGCAAATTCAAAAGGGGGGTTCTTTTTCTGAAAAAGTGGACCTTTTACAATAAAACTTATGTGTACCTATATAAAATATTATCCAAAATGGACCTTTTCCTGACAAAAGGGGCGGTTCTTTCGAACCCCCCTAACCCCCCCTGGCTACGGGCCTGAAAAGATTTCCTTAAAATTTGCTAAAATATTTCAGAACTTATGATGATAAGTTTAATGTAAAAAAAAAAAAGAGTTGTCCCCCAAAATATCAGTTTGTGAGGCATATAATCTATATAAATGGAAAATGAAAAAAATTTGCATTTTGCTTTTGAAAAATCATAAGCATACGGTAATGGAAAATGGAGGATAACAACCCCCTCTCACTCACTCACTCACTCACACACACACACACACACACACACNGAAAATCTAGGTAATAATTCAAGCTGTAATTCTACTCTTCCTTTCTCAATCCTTTTTCTTTCGTAGATGCAGACACAGATTCTTGGTACTTTTCTTTAAGCTGTCTGCGAAATGAGTGGCCCCTAATGGTAATATATAATTTCACAAACATGCTAAAAAGGTCCATTTTTAATTTGTCTGATTCACTAGCAGTCAGTTCTTGTGTAAATTTGATTGATCTTCCGGGGTGTCACAGCTACTGGTACATGTAGGAATGAGATTTCCGGTCGTTGGGTGCGTATTCCTGTCCTGTCAGAGACTACCTCAAGGACAGGGAAAGGCAGCAGGTATTGAAGACAAACTTCACACCCCGTAACGGGGAAAAATGCCGAAAACCCCTCAATAAATTTCCACGTGTTGACGGAAACCTGTGTGCTCGCAACTGCAAGATGGCGGCAATGCTGTATCATAGCAACCACGAGGGACTGCGAGAAATTGCGTTATCAATGCAGAGAAACAATAGAAATGCACTGAAGCACAGCGCGCGCTACCTTGATAATAAGCCGTTCAGACGCCCGTGGAGCTATCAAAACAGATTATGTTAGACAATAGGCGAATGTTTACCCGAACGCACATAGCTTCAAAGGAAGATGCCGCGTTTCTTGTCCTTCTCTATTTAGGTCCAAGTTTACGGTCTCTGCGCTGTCAGTTAAATTAAAGGCAAGTTGGCTATTGATTCTTGACGGAATTAACATTTAACCCTCTTGGGTATGTATCAAAGAAACAATAGCGATGAGAAGACATCACATACATGTATCGATTTATCTACGGAAAAAATATGAAAATGCAACGATAGATCTTTCTCCATGGTGTGACACTCTAAAGGAATTGTAAATTTAATTCATTTTTTGTAGGGAGTCAATTTTGGAGAATTAATTTCTATAGAACTGTCTCTTCAGTAATGACAGAATCATTCAGGCCGATGAATTCAGCAAGGGGCAGTTTCGCAAAATAATTTTAGCCTGAACATAGGTATCAACTTAAAGGACCAAAATCATGGTCTTCTTTGTGAGGAGGAGGAGGGGTGTGTTCAGGTGACTGTCTAATGTTACAGCCAGGCTATAAAGTTCTCAATCTCTCATGACATATAATGGTAAAAACTTGAAGATTTAATCAGTCTTGAAAATTTTGTCTGAAAATTGTCTGCCAATGTAATTTTTTTTCACTTGGAAAACTTTGTCAAACTTGAAACTTGGCCTCGCGATAATTTTAAAAAGTTTGTCACCTAATATGGCTGTGTCATATTCACACATTTTATAATAATCATGAATGTTTAAGTGATGGTATTTTTTAAATCTTTTACCACAGTGAAATAGGGGCTAAATTATTCCACCCCAAGTGAATTGGAAATGGGCTTTAATGGGCTCAGATAGAGCTCAATTCCATTCTGCTGCTGGCAGTGACTTAGGACTTCACTAACCATTCCTTGTGTCAAATGACAGATTGATATAAAGATATAATTTTGCAATTTCACTAGACAAAAGCTTGGAAATTCTTTCATTAGATGTAAATTTGTGACATTGACATATGGAGATTTAATACTTTACCAATGACATATATATGTCAAATATCTATCACAATAATATTGGAACTATGATTTATAAGAGCCTAAGCAATGACAGTTATTTGTATTTTAATAACTTCTTCACTTAACTGATTGAATTATAGGATTTTAGGATATTATTTATTTTATTTGCTTGTTTGTTTATTTCTTAGTACACCCAATGCCTGCACACACACAAACATAGCTGTACACACACACACACACACACACACACACACACACACACACACACACAGCGCACGCACACCCGCCCACACACCTTCATTTATATGGTAAACACAATAATTACCCATGGGATTAAATGATCTACAAATATATCTATGTTAATGTGTCCAGTAGATTAGCTTGATTATACCTCAGGGCTAGTGGAAGAGTGCATGAGAAATCCCCATTTGTTGTGGATAGGGGAGGGGCCAGAGCCGGGCGGCCATTATTGTCATGATGATATTACTATTATTATTGTGCTTGAGGGAAAGGGATATTTGCATTACATGACTGTTTGCGTGTATATGTACACATACCTGGGACTGGATATGGCATTGTTTAAAACTCTTTGAGGGAAATGTTGATTTTTTTTGCTATGTTGTTAAGTATTTTTGTTAAATGAGTTGGATATAGTTGTGCAAGTTTTTTACTTGCAATGGAGTTAAGGAAGACATATTCTGGTGAGTTAGCTGGATGCTTTACGAGTATTGTTCATGTATGTATTGTTTTGTTTTTGATCATAACTTTGGAATATGTGAGTTACAATGGAGCCAATAGATCTTCACATGTTTAACTTAGTGTCTGTTGGGATGAATTTTGTGGAAGTTTGTGTGTGTGTGTGTGTGTGTGTGTTCCTGTACAAGTTTGCCTTTGTATGTTATTATGTTATATATGTGTGTCACGTTTGTGTATGTGCAGTATGTGTCTTTGCATGCTCCGAGGGAGTAACATCACAAAAATAATTCACAAGACAGAGATAGTGAGTACTTAGTAAAATGTTGACAGGAAAAACAGAAGTCAACTTAAATCCTCTACCAGGAAGTTAAATAAAAAAAATTGATTACACGATGCAGTTGATAATTACTGATGATTGTCATATATAATTTCTGTGTTTTACAAGATTATCTCAAAGAGGGCATTTTGGATTTTAAATCTACAGAAGTTCATCTTAACAGAGTGTTTTCAGATAAGATTATGAATATAGTGTGGATTGTGCCAAGAGGAACAAGTTAGATTTTTTTAACTGGCTGCTATATATAATACTAGTAATCTAACATTTTTTTGCACTACGTAACAATATTTCATAGTAAAAACTCTAAATTTAGCTGAACATTGAATTGAGGACACACACACACACACACGCATACTTGTCTATGTGTACCAACCGAGGACATCAGCACAACACCATACAACCGAGGACATCTTATTCCTTGGTTAAATCAAAATAAAAACATTCAATTTGGGGTAAAATCTATTCGAGTATGAATGTTATAAATTAATTTTTTATAAAAACTAATTTTTTGCTGACAAGAATTTTACATTCTAACCGAGGACACACACGGACACACACATGGACAGACACTACACATTACAACCGAGGACATGCATGCATCTACATGTAATAATGATTGTACTTTTAATGCAAAGCAAATTTTATATAGCGTTACTTTGCAGCAATTCACATTTTTATGAAATTCTTTCATATTTAAGGTAAATTCCAAAATAACACCAGAGGTGATGATTAAATGAACAGTTATACAATATTTAATGCTGGGCTTTGTCACTTTTTTAGAATTGAAGATTATGACATAAAACATCAATTAATTTAGGAAAAGAAAGGATACTGATGAAATAAAATAAAAGACCAAAGAAATTCGTTTTCAAACATTTTAATTTCATAATGCTTATTTTCTATTTAGCACTCTTTTATTATCATGAATTTT
>NW_019774192.1:145958-186392 GCF_001039355.2 Lingula anatina
GTTCTCCCTGAAATGTGCTTACAGTGTTACATATATGCTGAAAAAAAAACAAAAAAACAAAAAAACAAACAAACAAACAAAAAAACAGCATAACATTTGAAAGAAAAATGCCTGGTCTTGCTGATTTTCAATCTTGACCATTCTTTTACTAATAATCATCAGTTCTGTGAGTTTCATGAAAACAGGCTTATTGGTTCTCCTTGAAATATGTTAACAGTGTTGCATGTACACTGAAAAAAGGAGAAAAAAATGCAAAACTTTTGAAAATAATCACCCCATTTCCTCCATTTTGAGACACTGTAGTCTCAAGTGGTCAAAACGTTGGGATTGATTTTGATAAAAATAAAAATAAAGTAATTTTTTTAACACAAGTAAGGCTAATTATAAAAATAAACTTAATATTTAGCCCCAAACTGTCCCGCCTCGGCATTTTGGGACTTGCTTGGGTCGGACCCCCTGAACCTTCGCCTATCTTTCTGACTTTTTCCAAAATATATGTTTGAAATGTATGCTATTGGCCCGATTAAAATCACTTACATTTTGATGACATTTACCCAAAATCAATTAATACTAGTGATACCAGATCGATATAAGTGTGGATCTATCTATCTCAGAGGGGTTTCTTGAATTTGCTTTCAGCTCAAGCAGCTTAATTAGATGTCTGGCACGCCCACTGAAGCTGCTAATCGATAATTAATTACCCTCTAGAAGCTTCATTAGGCATGACAGACATCTAATCCGCTTACGTTGATTTCAATTTATATAGCATTCCTTCTGGGAGAGATCGATCCATAGTTAGTACGATAGGATCTGGGAACGGTCCNTCAATCCAATGCAGTTAGAGCTGGGCGTGCAAAATTGCTGGCGGGGGTACACATTGATTTTGCATCCTTGTAGTCTCAAGTGGTCAAAACGTTGGGATTGATTTTGATAAAAATAAAAATAAAGTAATTTTTTTAACACAAGTAAGGCTAATTATAAAAATAAACTTAATATTTAGCCCCAAACTGTCCCGCCTCGGCATTTTGGGACTTGCTTGGGTCGGACCCCCTGAACCTTCGCCTATCTTTCTGACTTTTTCCAAAATATATGTTTGAAATGTATGCTATTGGCCCGATTAAAATCACTTACATTTTGATGACATTTACCCAAAATCAATTAATACTAGTGATACCAGATCGATATAACTGTGGATCGATCTATCTCAGAGGGGTTTCTTGAATTTGCTTTCAGCTCAAGCAGCTTAATTAGATGTCTGGCACGCCCACTGAAGCTGTTAATCGATAATTAATTACCCTCTAGAAGCTTCATTAGGCATGACAGACATCTAATCCGCTAACGTTGATTGCAATTTATATAGCATTCCTTCTGGGAGAGATCGATCCATAGTTAGTACGATAGGATCTGGGAACGGTCCCTTAATCGTTTTTGCCGTGTGCATATCCGAACTGTAGGCCTATATATCAGGACGCGTAATTGTCGGGGACTGGCTCAGAATAGCGTCAAATTTCACCACCTAACTTGAAATGGGCCCCTTTATGCATTCCACTGCTTATGTCAACCGAGGACGTCCTCGGTTGGAAATGTGTCCTCGGTTAGTGGGTTTCGGGCGGGTGTGTGTCCTCGGTTAGAATGCGTGCACAAGAGCACACACACACAGAGAGAGAGAGAGAGACAGGCAGACAGACCGACAAATTCTGAGACCATTTCATTTTGAGAGAGACTAGCAAACAAACAGGAAGGTTACTGCTTCAGTTTCAGTTTGTTCTTTTTAAGACGCATACTTAGAACCCTGACTGGTACAAATGAACGAACCTGACGTAGGAAGAGTAGTAGAGTTTGATGCAGGTGCCCCAGAAATCTGTTTGAGAAGCCCTTCTCGCTCTCTTCTTCTTTGCATGAGCTTTTCCCTCAAACTGCTCTGCTTACTCTTCACGGCCTGGATGTCACTCCACGTATCTGACATGTTGGAGCGTTTGTAATTCACAGTAAGGTCAATATCATTACTTAAAACTATGATAAACAATAACAGTCAAGAGGTTTCCGCTACACATGGGCGTCGCCATCTTTATTTTGCATGATGGTAAAAATCAAAATCACATCTAACGCAATGTGCCACTGCGGTATCTGCGGTATCTCTTCATATTTCCAGACATTTCNGGACACAAAGTGTACAGGGTGGTCCATTAAAACGACTATTTTTACTTTCAATCTCAATTCAATATAAGTCGTTGTACAAAGAACAGCCTGTATATCGTTTCATCTATTTAACCTATTATTATTCAAGTTGCATATCTCTCACAGATCTCCTTTCGTTTCAGATGACACATACAAGTATGTTAAAGTGACGTGTTAAAATGTTCAATAGTCAATATACATATATATTTCTAATGAAATCCGCATGACGGTATTTGCCCAGCATATTTTAACAACATTTATAACCTTATAGTACACGTGAAAACTCAAGCAATCTTTATAGGCAACTGTATTCATAATCACACAAATTGGAAATACATGAGATAGATTGTGGTAGAGAAGATTTCACATTGCACCGTCCTATTTGGTTCAAACGTATATTCTGTCTCAATAAACATTGTCATTATACAATGTAACATATCCAGGGTACCTTCTATATATATATCCACTGATCACGCAATAAGCTTAAAATCAACAAAAATATTCTGACTTAATTTAATATTTTAATCTGCCATTTGTTTTCTGGACATCAACCGAGGACATGAAAGCGGCGAAATGCTTGTTAAGTGTTGGTGCCGAACCGGTGGACACTCGGGACCAGTTGGGCAGAGAGCGGTATATGATTTTTCCTCCTTATGTCCACCTGAAGGGCCACTACGCTGACTGGTATAAGAAGGGGGGCGCTCATGGGGCAGTGGAGGTGTGTAGGATGAAGTCCACAACAGCCGATCTTAAAATTTATAATTATATATTTTATTTAGATTGGGCCCTGAAGATAAGATGGCAGACTAAGGGGGTGGTGCTTACAGCTACTGCCTCCTCCATCCCCACCCCTTCGGAGCTAACCACAGATGTATTATTGCAGATTCAAATTATTCAACCACTACTAGACATGCCAATGAAAACATATTACTAGTACCTTCTGCACTAGGAGCACTTTACAGAGTGCTTACCCCTTGAAAAGTCAGATTTTTCTCTTCCACAAGAAATAATGAGTTAGAAGATTATACAGGCCAAAAGTCTAATTTTTGCTTAAATTGTAAAACTTTGAAGTTGAAACACCAAAATTGACACGTTTTCTAACTTTGTTGCCAAACCATGAAGTCATCAATATGAAAATAAATGAAAATATTACATAGACCATTGTTTAAACTCTTTTATGGTATTCCGATATTTTAACAGATAATTAGTATGTATATGAGATATTCAGTCAAACAAAACTATTGATATACTAATGCGATGTTTAACAATCATATTTGTTATCTGATCTGCTGCTGGAGCCCATTTCAACCCTTTCATATTCCAAGAAGCATCTACAGACGAAGTAACAAAAATAATTAACAAAACTAAGAAGAGGTCATGCATACTTGATCCAATGTTGACAGCGTTCATGGTTCATCAACCTGATAACGCAAATCATGGACACTAGTTTTGCTTAAGGTTCTTTCCCTGATCAACTCAAGAAAGCTGTGGTTTAACCCCTACTAAAAAAAAAGCCATCTCTAGACACTGATACATTTGGAAATTACAGACATGTGTTTAACCTCTCGTTTCTATCAAAAACCGTTGAAAGGGTCATTGTTGGAAGATTGCTATCACATTTAGGCCAGACACAGTACTGAATCAGCATTGCTAAGAATAAAAAGTGATCTCCTGTGTGGACTCGATGAACACTCAATGATTCTTTTAGTCTTATTAGACCTATCTGCAGTATTTGATACAGTCGATCATGAACTACTTTTATCTTTTCTCGAAGATTATGTTGTTATCAGGGACTCTGCACTTAGCCTTTTACGCTCCTATCTTACAGGTCGTTCACAACAGGTTTTAATTAATGGAATATTGTCAAATGTGTCAGAGTTAGCTTTTGGTGCACCTCAATGTAGTGTTCTTGGACCTCTAACTTTTTGTATGTATACATTGTATACATGACCCATTGTGGCCATATTGAGACATCACAGTATTCGCTGTCATATTTTTTCTGATGATACGCAAATTTTTTACATGCTGTAATGTAGAAAATCCTAATGAATCAATTGAAAAGCTGTCTAGGTGTATTGATGATCTACGAAGGTGGTTGATAAGAAATAAGTTGAAAATCAATGATGTAAAATCTGAACTTTTAGTTGTAACCCAGCCACATAATCAAAAAATATCAGAAAAAAATTCAAAATTGGATCCAGTATCATAAAGCCAACGCCCCATGCTAAGAATTTTGGTGTTTTTTTAGATAGAACACTTTCTATGAATAAGCAAATTGCTAGCATATGCAAGACAGCAGTATTTAACATGAGGAACAGTACGCAATTCGTAATCACCTATCTGACTCTGCTGCAGCTACAGTTACAAATTGTTTAGTAATATCTAGATTGGATTACTGTAATTCTATTTTATGGTTGTCAAAAAAAAAACAGATTAAAAGACTGCAGCGTATTCAGAACATCTCAGCTAGCTTATCAATCCGTACATCCATGAGTTACCATATCACCCTAGTTTTTAAAGAGTTACATTGGCTATACCTCTGCAAGCCAGGATTTTATTTAAATTCCTAGCCTTTGTTCATGACGCTTTTTACAAAGTTGCACCGATCTACCTAAGTGAATTAGTCACTCACTATGTTCTAGAAAGAACCCTGCGGGCTGTAGACAAATTGTTACTTATATAAGCTGGTAAAAATGCGCCTTAAAACTTATGGCAACATTTCTTTTAAATCAACAGGTCCAAAGGAATGGAATTTATTACCACTGAAAATCCGATCAATTCAGTCTACCAAGCATTTTAAAATAAGAATTGAAGACATAACTATTCAGTAATTTTTTTGACTAATCAACTTTTAAATTGATTTTACAAATTTTATAGTAATTGCATTTTTGCACTGTAAGAAATAAAGCTGTTCTACTTCTATGTTTCTTTCTATGTGCAAATAGGGCTTTTTTTTCTTTTTTTTTTACTTAGAATTGATTATTTTTTCTTAACAAACATGTTTTATTTATGTACTGTAAGTACTTTTATGTGATGAAACGTATGTTTTATCTAGAATACTCTTAATTTTTTTGTTGTTAAGCTTTGTAATTTATTTATTTATCTATTCTTAATAATTGATTCTTAAGTAATTGTTTTTTGTATATGTCAAGTTTTCTGAACATATAATCATGGATTTTAGACTCAAAATAAATGTATTATTATTATTATTATTATTATTATTATTATTATTATTATTATTATTATTGTTGTGACAGAATTAGCTGTTGCCATAGTAACACAGGGGTTTTTAAATGATAATTTCTGAGACCTTTAAATTGTCATGTATTTCAAAAATATGAACTCGGTGTATTGTAAACTTAAAAAAATTGACTTGGGCCTCAGCAATTAATGAAATTATTTGAAAAAATATCATAGTTAAATTGCCAAAATGGTAGCCAATCCAAGATAGTGACAGATTTGTGTTAAATTTACTTCTTATTACTGAAAGTAGCTTTTTGCAAACTTAGCATTAGAATTGAAAACTGTTAGGATGTTGATAGGATCTGAATCACATAATTACTGTGTAGAGTGACCGTTACTCCAAAACCCTCTTTTTTAAGTGTAAAAACCTGAAACCCAAGGTGGCCATCACAAAATACGGTTTATGCATATTGTTGTGCTGACTGAATAAATGTTACATTTTCCTTTCAAAATACCTCTTACACTTTGTGATGAACATAACTAACCTATTATCTAAATATAAATCATTTCTATTCATTAAGATTTCACTGGGAATTTCAAGTCCAAGTCTTCGGTTATTGTTGACCATTTCATCTATCTTTTATAATCATTTTACATGGCCACACATCTAGAAGGGATGAGTCTTCGGTTATTGTTGACCATTTCATCTTTCTTTTTTAATCATTTTACATGGCCACACATCTAGAAGGGATGAGCAGTATTATGAAAATAAATTCTCATCCAAACTTTAGATGAAATGAGGCATATAGCTCTAACTTTTCAGTCCACTGGTTAAAAAGATGTTATTTCATGATCATTGGCGGCCATTTTGAAATTTGAAAGTCATACTTTCATCCAAATTAACTCAAGTAATTGAAAACGGTTCTATTTTCATATTCAATACATCAAAAGTAATGAAGATTTTAATATGGGATGATGAATCTGTCATATTTCCAGACAGGACAGCTATATGTAAAAGACATGTTTTGTGGCAGCCATATTGGATTTCAGGATTTGTCATCTCAATATAAAGACTGCACCTTGAACAAGCACTATTAGGCAGAAAGTAGAGACTCTAGGCTACACTGGTGCATCAAAATATCTCTGATATTCTAATTCTTTAATGATGAAATAAAAATTATCATTTCTAGTGCATTTCTTGGACTACACGTCTAGAATGATTTTAAATTCCATTTAGTCAATGCATTTGAAATATATTAGATTTTGTTGGTCTCGGAACTGTTAGTTTTTACCACGTTTGCTACCATGACAACGGCTGTACGACACGCCCCCACCACCTGTTTAATGGCAAACAAACAGAATATAAAAGCTAAGGACATAAGCTATCAGAAAAAACATAGTGAACGAAAATCACTAGGGGGGGGGGGGGGTATTTGGCCCATGGACAATAAGGTCCTTATTCAAGCAATAATAAGTCTGCATTATTTACGAGGAATTCAACTGGAAATTATTTCATTAGATAATTACAAAATATATAAACACGGTCTGATACGTTTATCATTAAAAATTTAATTATGCATTGTTTGTTGAGCATTTTGAAGAGAATTATAAACGTGAAAAACACTGTCCATGAACAGGTCTTTAAATAATAATAAATTTGTTCCATAGAAAGTGGCAAGCAAAATAAATAAATAAATAAATAATATGCAAAAATTAGGATTTAGGGTAACAAACGAAGAGACGCGATACAAAAAAAAAACAAGTCAAGCAAGTGTCTGTGGTCCTGAATCTTTCTACTTTTATTTCAGATATGTCGATTAACATGTCAAGTGTAGTTCACAAGTACTGTCAAAAAGCGAAATGTGTGAAACCAAGGAGTTCCAACAACGGCCTCATGAAAGTTGTCCTCGATACAAAACAGCTGTCCATTAAGAAAAGATCGAATCAGAACCTTTTTTATCATTTTGCTCATTTTTTTGGTTCCTCCACCAAAATAAGAGATATATCAGAGTAAGAAATAATAATAAGTTAATGTGGCTTCAAGTTGAGGTATTGAGGTATAGAATATACTATAACATAAGGTAGTGATCGTACACTACGAAGGCAATTAAAGTGGGACACGTGTATCATAAAATATATTTTTGGTTTTTAAAGTGATTTCATTATGGAGACACTGTGTACAATGAATTGAATCCAAATACCAAATTTTGGAATTTGTAATTCTCAGCGACAGCAACCTTAGTGCTCCACTGAAAAATCTGAATGCTAAATAGAAAGGACTGTGGGGAAAAAAGACAGAAACCCGATCCGTGAAATTTGGCATGGCAGGGAGATAAAAAAAAAGTTATTCTAAATGAATAATATTGACAGGCAATTGCACCAATATCTACTTTTTGTTATTGGGGATACTGGTTGGTCTCTGATTATAATCCAGTGTCCTACACCAGATCGTTTGGAATAACCTGAACTTTATTGAGTTGCTTGTCAACAAAGTCAAACTGATTGTATTGGGAAGTTCCTCCGTGTATGATCAAATCGGAATTGACGCCTGGCACTTCTTGGTTATATGGGGACGCGTGAACATATTTACCCCCAGAATGTTTGATCCGGCCTTCTCCTTCTTCGATTGCAAACAATGCAGCATTATCGCATTTTGAGTGTGGGAAAATCCCTGTATTATCCGCTGGTTCAGCCGAGCTACCGAGGGGAGTCAAACAATGTCCGTCAGAGCCTTCGACCTTCAGATAGCCCAATTGCCCTTCCTCCTGATACCAGCGCAGTAATGTCGACTTGCTGCAATCGTCTGCACGGAATTTTTCATACTGCATGCCCCAGGCCCACCATGTAGCATAGGCGTAACATTGGCCGCTAGATCTGTGCCTCAGAAGGAACGGAGGGCTGATGTATCCCCCTGCAAACCAAAGCAACAGTCAGTCATTCATTGATTGGACGAATAATTATCATACAAACCATTCGTTCGACAAATCGGTTAATCAATCACTCAATCGAGCTGTTTCACCATCAAATCATCAATCAAATAATAAAGTTATTGCAAATTTAATAATTTAATTACATAGTCAACCAGACAACAAATGAAACGATTGAATAAACCATCGGTCAATCGCGAAAAAACATGACCTGAAAAACTAATCAACCATGAGATCACGAAATCCACCCTTCAGTTAGACCCCATTCCCAGAGATTAGATCGATCCAACTAGATCGACCTAACTCCCTGGGGGTTCACGTTGAATAGCTGTCAGCTGAGCGGACACGGAAGTTAATTACCCCTTTACAGCTTGTAGTAGGCGGGACGAACATTTAAGCCAGATTATCTGACAGTATTATAGTGAGACTCCCCACGGGGATAGATCGATCTAAAATCTATGGGAATGCACTCTTAGATTACCAAACTAGCATCGTTACATGTGTCAACCTGAAATCGATCAATCAATCGATGAAACAACGTTTAGAAGCAAAACCGTCATCGATTTATATAAGTTGAAGCAGCTTACTCAGTATATTACCCTTTTTGCGAGGAAAATAAAGGGGGTCTGTTTCGAACTCCTAATTACCTTATTTCATCGGGAAGAAAAAGAGTTAAAACGCTAGCTTTTACCTTGACTGTGTTTTGCTTTAGTGGGTCTAAAGAACAATACCTAAATATTATCATTGACCTATTCAACTCGGCATGCGACTGATTGGAGAACAAATTTTGCACTCTGACCTCCTTCGAATTTGGACCATTACAATTTCCATGAAATTAAAATATGTGATAATCAACATCAAATTTAGTAGCGGTTCCTCACTAAATAATGCCTCGTACCAAACCTTTATTTTAATAAACGGCTATGGGTTTATCCTAAACTGGAGTGCACTAAAAAATTCATCTTAAGATCAAATTTTAGGCTTTTTAGGGGGGGGGGGCAGCTGTAGCAAAAAAAAAACTTTAATTGAAGTTGCTAAAAGCAAGCAGTTCGAACAAAGGAGATTACACACTTTGGGGTGGAGCGCGTTTGCCGGTCTTTCATTGGTCGAAATGAATAGAGACCGGAGAACAATGGGCGACCATCTCTGTTACGGTCTCTGTTTAAATCTCGTTTCCTGGGAAACGTTCCTACACTAGGTAAGGTCTAGCGTTCTAAGAGGTTTCAAATGGAAATGCAGTAAAAGGTTCTTGAAACCCCTTGGTAAGAGCAAGATCGGCCTGCGAAGCATCTTGGAACTTACCTTCGGCAACCGCCAGGCTGGCAGACAGCACTATAGCCAGGAACAAGTGCATAGTGGCGTTCAGTAGTACGGGGCTTCTTGCTGCAACTGTCGCGTCCTTGGTGGGTTCTCTTGGGTCCCTGCGTCTCCGATGGATGAGGTAGGGTGAGGAGTTGTGCTTTGAGGGTTCGTATTTATACATATCAACGCGGCACCCCAGCCTCGCAGTGACTGTCAGCCCGCACAATCTTTACCATATAAGGTAAATAATTGGTGGCATTACCATAACGTGTACCACGCGACGGGTTCCTATTGGACATTTTATCAACTTAAAACTGACATACGTTTCACGGGCGTAACTTCAGACTCCAGAAAGTGATGAAACATTAAATAATAGATAGTTGGCACTTTCATGAGAACAAGCATCGCGGGCGAATCAATCAGTAGCGCAAGAAAAGTTGCCGAAAGAAGGAGAGATGGAGATTAAAAAGGCGCCCTCGAAACTGCACAAACTGTAGGTTGAAGACATGAAATAGGTCAGAAACGCTCAATTTACAGGCCCATAAACCAATGAGCACCTGTTGGAAGGCTTGTTTAATACAGTATATTTTAGTTGTGTCTATTTTATTGAGGTCTAAAGCATTTATTTTGACAGTCGAACATATCAACTGATTTACCAGTTTACCGATACCAATTGCTGCTGGCCGCCAACATATTGTTTTATCGAACAACCAGGGGCAGAGTCAGCACATTTTGAAAAATATACAGTTTAAGACAAATGTTTCACGTATGACCAGCGTGTTGAAGTCGAAATTAATTCAGATTCAGCTGTAATGGAGAGGGTTTTTTTTTCTCAGTTTTATTCCCTTGTGCTTCCATTGCCGGCAAACACTGTATTTCCAAGTAAATAAATGTAGAAAATGCAGCTCGTATTGTACTGTTTCCCACCCACTGTCATGAGCAGCGTGCGTGCGTCAACATTGGGTCTCCTTTCTTTTTGTTCTTAAATAAGGCTTTGAAAACTTCCTGACGTAAATTTTACTTCAGGCTTTTATCTATCGCCGTGCCCCCCCCCCCCCCTCTTTTCAGGCAGGTGTATCCCAGGTCAGCTTCTAATTTTGTTCCTATGTCACTAAAAGTGATTAACTCCTTTTTTTGATCCGATATTTCGAACGTATGGCTTCTCTTTTCGTTCTATACATTACAATAAAACATGATTATTCAGTACAATGTACAAACAGTACAAACACGACTTAAACTTACGGCCAAACGTTTCAAGCGATTAAAAATATGCAGCATAATTATGCTGTGGTTATCGTTATCACGTAGACTAAAATCTCCCTTAATTCTTGCCCCGTTTGAAAACATTATAATTTAAGTGAAAACAACTAAACCATCCATGAGCAATTTTTGATGCATGCAAAAAATATTTAATAGCTTTAATGCCAAAAATTGAGTTTCAAACGACATAAAAGGTACCAGTGACAAAATTTCCCTGCTATTAAAATTTATTACCTTCCACTTTCCCCGTGTAACCTCGTATTAAAAATAATTTCGTAAAACTGCTTTGAAAAACGACGCAGGATATTACAGATGATCAGAGAAACTGTTCTCTTCTGTANTAATAAGTCCAATCAGCCTAACTGGTCATTAGTCTGCTAATAGGGTTAATAAGGCCGTTTGTATGGTTAATTAGTCTGGTCAGACTGAATTTTTATAAGTCTGATTATATGGTTAATATATCCGATCAGACTAACTGGCCATTAGTTAGATAGATGTCGCAACGCGAATCCTTTTATTAACCCTTCATGAGTTTGTGTAAAAGTGTGAAAGACAGGCAACGATCTCGAGTCGTTGTTGATATTGTTAGCAATTAATATTGGAGTATACCGCCTACATGTAAAAATCAGACAAGGCGTTGAGATCGATAAAAGTGGAGGTTTATCTGAAAAATTAGATGCCATTTTTGTGAAATGACTTATTAAGTGATGTGCATGTACCGAACATGTTTAAATTCTTGATTTTTATTATTTGAAACATCTTCATACACGGCCTCATATTTATATTTCTCTCAGGCCATACTCATTTTATTGTATAACATGGTACTCTAAAGCACAGGACATTGTGAAAGTTAATTGGCTACAGAGACTTGTTATCCTTTATGCAGTTTTATAGCGTGGATGAACTAGAAACAGGCTTTACTTAGCTTTACTTAATTTACGAAAATTTAAACAAAATCAATCTGCAAGGCTTGCTTTGACTTGATGTTAACCTAACACTGGTTTTAAAAGGAGAAATATAAATATGTTGGATGGATTAAATCACCGACACCGTTCTATTTTAACTTAACGTGGTCATATACACAGTAACACAGATAATATTTATAAGTTGTCTGTCGTTCAGCCCGCATTATAGGCGAGTAGCCAAACAGTGATGATGATCAATCCAAGTAAAATCTAGGCAAGTATTGTTTACAAAATAGATCATGATGAATAAACCTACGCTTTAATAAATAATCACCACACGGTTCTGTTTTTGTCACTTAAAAGCTTTCGTTTAAAGACGCTCAATGATATCAAAAATGATTCTACGCTTTAAAAATGGACCGGTTCAAGGGGAATTTTTTGTTTCAGCTAGGGACTTCAGGTAGAGGATTCAGTGTTGGTGTTTCCTCGAATGATAACAGCATCACACCCCAGGTCTAAGCGAGTTGACTAGAAGTTTTTTGTCCAAGCATCCTATTCCTACTACTAAACTAATAACTCTAAACCACAAAGGTTTGTGCGGTAAAAATATTTAAACTAAATGAGGTGCATTGACAGAGGCACAAGTACAATCCAACACCAACGTGCAACAGGGGAAAGTCTGACAGTGTATTACATAATATATGAAAGTGCTGTCAATAATAACAGTGTAAGACATCAGTTAAAGAGGAGGGGGTCTTACCATCTTTTGTTAAACGCGACTGTTATTATCTCTCGAACAAGCTTAAACCATGCCTTATACAATTACTGTGTCTCCGGCTGTCGTGCAGAAACGGCATGTCGAACATATTTTGCTACAGTTACAAACAGGGAAAACTAGCGACTTAGTTGTTCTAGATCGCTCTAGTAAGAAAGCGTAAGTGCGGCGCCCGGGCAAAACAATCAACTACCCGGTATAACATTCATATCTTAGCGTTTACATATGACGCGCAAAGAGCTAAGTACATATGACGCGCACAGAGCTAAGCAATTAGCCTTGACAAAGTGGTCCGTTTTTAAACAACAACGAGAAAAAAGAACGCCTTGTCATAGTTATGAGACAAATCGCTTGGGCGTGCAACAAGGGGGATGGCTGACAGTGTGGTCACACTACATGTTTATGAAAGTACGTTGAATTAACAGTCTTCGACATCGCCCAAAGAGGAGGGACTTACTGTAGCCCTCAATCTATTGTTAAACGTGATCATTATCTTTTCTCATACAACCTTAAACAAAACCTAAACAATAAGATTGTTAAATCAGATAAGTGATGTAAAATCATATTGGAAATTTACGTTGACGACGGAGACTTCCATTCGCAAAGTTAATGAAACAAGACTGGTCCAAGTTAACTGCCCATTTTGAATAAATCTTGGACTGTTAAACCTAAAGCCATGCTTCACTTTGGTAATAGTTATTTAGTAAGCTAGGTTTATTCACATATATCACAAAGCATTTATAAGGGCGTTATGCTGCAAACAACCCATTTTGAACGCAACCTGAAATCATGCCTATACAATATTAGGAGATGCACGTCGAGTAAAAGATTCAACACCTGGGTGCCCAGCACTATTATGAAAAGGAAAAATGACTTGACGTTTCATGCTCAATCGTCATCGAAAGCCTTATATCAATATGCTGCATGCGCAGTCGATTTTTATCAAAATAAAAAGTGTGTTTCATACAAGCAAAATCTAACTTTCCTTTATAACTGTTACTGAACAGCGAAGAGTTACATAAACCCAGTTATAAAATTACAAATGTAATTATGAGGCTAATTTCTCTAATGTGGAATAAAATATTTTGTTGGCTTTCAAATGATAGGACACTCACTTTAATCTTAAAAGTTAGTTAATGTGCTCGTTCCCCTAACGCGCGTGCCAAAAGGTCCCATCAAATAACCAGATACACATCTGTCTATACTGGTAACTAGTGAAAATCTATCTGTGGCCTTTGATAATGGGTAGACACTCACCGCGTTAGTGGCGACAATGATTATTTCTTCACAGCGATTTATTAATTTAATTATTAAATCATAATATATTTATTAAATTATTCGAAATAATTTACCTTTTTTTATACCATCTAATTTTTATCTTTTTTATTTGATTCTTAATGTCATCTAATTATTTACTTAATTCTTTAAATAATTTATTTATTTATTTATCAAGCCCGTAGCCAGCAATTTCAAAGGGGGGGGGGGGGTCTTTTTCTGAAAAAGTGGACCTTTTACCGAAAAATCCCCATGTACTTATGTCAAATTTTACCCAGAGTGGACCTTTTTTCAGCAAAAGGGGGTTCTTTCCAACCTCTTGAACTCCCCNTTAATTCTTTAAATTATTTATTTATTTATTTATCAAGCTCGTAGCCAGCAATTTCAAAGGGGGGGGGTCTTTTTCTGAAAAAGTGGACCTTTTTTCAGCAAAAGGGGGTTCTTTCGAACCTCTTGAACTCCCCCTGGCTGCGGGTCTGTTTATTTATTTATTTATTTATTTATTAAGATTTTCTATTATTATCCTTTTACGGATTTGCTCTATTATTTTATATAAAATGTAACTTAATGTAGTAATTGAGGCAACACGTCAGCTTGTAATGTGAATAAATTGTTTTAATAATGTTTTTTTCTTTGTTATTTCTAAACACTAATCTATTTTTACACGGGTCGCGATGATGAAAATTTGTGTACGGAGCATCTTTAAACTTTTTGAGACGGGGTGATTTGTTGATCATGCTGATGTACGATGCTAATGCATGTTTATCAAATTCAATTTTTGACCACAGAACACTTCATATTGAATTAAATAACTGATACTAAATTAAACTAGCAGTTATCTTGCAACAATTAAAACATGATCAGCTGCGCGTGCCAAGCTAGTGAACATATGGATAGGTGGCCACGGGAGTGGCACGCGTTAGCATGGGTTCTAGCATCTTAAAGCTATAATCCTATCGCCGCAACAAACAATGGACACCTTCTGGCTGGTGTATCCTGCTGTTAATTACACCTAGCCACAGCGGATTGTCGCGCTCGCGCTGGACCACAGAAACAGGCGTCATGGGGTTCACTCGCCCAAGGTATTGTGTGTTATTACGCCTAAACTATTGTGTTTTTGCGTTCGAATTTTGAAGGGATTAGACGGCTTTCCATTGTTTGTCCGCCCCCTTCTATTCACAGGATAGGGATTAAAACATTCTGACGCTTTTAAAACGTCGTACAACGGAAACATAATTATTATTTCTACTGTACAACGATCATCATTTTGAGGTCCTATAAAAAAGAAATCATCTAGCAGATGTGAAATGCCTAACGTGTTGAACTTGTGTACCATTATCCATTGCAGAGCACAGCTGAAGGATTCGAATATTTTACATGAGGAGGAGCATCCCATTGGTAGACATTTATCATAGTAAAATTTTTCATTCCAGGAGAAGCCTAAGAATTTATAATTTGATGAAGGTGTTTTGGAATAAGCCTGAAAGCGTCAGCTATATCTGCTATGGACATTAATGCATGTTTGCCAAATTTAATAACCAAAGAAATCACATTTTCAATGTTTTCGTATTGGACGCGTGAAAATGTTTCCGGGATATAGGAGTTGATTGATTTTTCTTCTGGGTGGGACAAGTCATGTATCAGGCGGAATTTGTTAGCCTCCTTTTTTGGTATTAGACCTAATGGGAAAATCACTGAATTTTCTAAAGGTTCGTTGAATGGACCCATAATGCGCCCTAATTGAATTTCCTTGTCAATTTTAGCTTTGGACAGAGATTTATGATTTTTTGCGTGATTTGGATTGACTGTTCCCTGAATCCCCAGTGCAAATCCCTTGTTAAAGCCCTCAATAAGGTACTTCTTATTTATTTCATCATAACCGTGTAGGTATCTTTCAAGAAGTTTTGCCTTTATTGGTGTTGGTAGTGCTTGCAGGGTTTTGTTTTGGGTTGTGATTATCTTTTCCTCTGCAGAACTTGAAAGGGTGCTGTTGTTGGCATTGGAAGCAAGAATGCCTGTATATGCAGTTGTTGTAGTGGCATACTCCTTCAGAATTGTACTTTCTGCAATATCCAAAGGGGGTCCTCGTGTTGTATTGGGAACGAAAGGGCTGGGGCTGTTTCCTAACTAGGCGGGAGAATGTTGGTGGGCCTACTTTATTAAATTTGATGGTTACCTGTCGCCATTGCTCATTGTGTGCTATAGACCAGTCAAGAGGGGCCAAGGCTCTTAGCTTTCTAAAATTTTCATCATAAAATTTTGCAGCTGCAAATCCGTATGTGTTGTCAATTTGTCTAATTGTACTTGCATACTTAGCTAACAGGGGCGTAACCAGACCTTTAAAAATTGTACGCACAGATTTTTAAAATTCCCAGCAAAATGTAGAGTAACGCAAGAGATGAAGGAAAGCGTAATTACACCATATGTACCACACATCGCAGCTTAATTACCATTAATAATAAAATCATCATTTAGTCAGAAATATTCTGGCAATTAAAAAAGTTTCAATATTCTCATTACCCAGAACGGTATATTTATTTAAAAGGAGGCTAGCTTCGCATATGTGGAACCCCCTTCGAATTATCCTGGATCCACCTCTGAGTTGAACTAAGGCTCTATTCCCATAGATTTTAGATCGATCTATCCCCGCGGGGAGTCTCACTAGATTACTTTCAGATAATCCGACTTAAATGTCCGTCCCGCTTACTACAAGCTGCAAGGGGATAATTAACTTTCGTGTCCGCCCGGCTGACAGCTATTTAGCGTGAACCCCCAGGGAGTTAGGTCGATCTAAAGTAGGTCGATCTAATCTATGGAAATGGGGTGTAACATACGGTTTCATTCACCTTACATGTGGATGCATGGCTCCCAAAAACAACCAATTGTACGACACGACAGAGCTCTGATACATCTAAGTTTAATTATTTGTTTGTAAAAACTGCCCATGTCACCCTGTTAGTNGTGATTGGTAATCTTGTATCTGGTGCTTTGCAAGTATTTTTTACCCCTTTCAGTAATTGTTTGACAAAGAATGAGTTGGTCGGATCTGGGAGATTATCCATCTTGTGCACAAAACTCAAGACTGATATATATGACACTATTGTCGCCGCCTGATATTTCTGTTGGAAAAGATGAGAAATGTAACCAGCTAAGATTTGTTGGTCGAGTGGATATTCTGCAGGCTTGGCGTATTTCTGCTTGTGGTAGGTATTGAAGTTAGTGAGCACTCTCCCGTACATTTTTCTTGTGTTTGGAGCAAGTGAAGCTTTTAACAACTGTTGGATGACATCAGAGTCAGAGTTTTGGGTATTGGGGTTGGTTGAGGGTCCAGCCATGGTGCCCATGAGAAAGCTTCCTGTAATTTAAATCGGGAAAGTTTATCTGCTATGATATTTGTATATCCGGGGATATGTTTGGCTTTGAAATGAATGTTATATTTTAATGTTGCCAGGACAAGTCTTCTTACTAAAATCATGATATGTTTATCTTTACTTGAAGTCTTGTTTATGATATCCACTACTGATGCATTGTCACACATGAACAGTATTTTATGATTCGCTAGTTTTTTGCCCCAAATTTCTATGCCTAGAATGATTGGGAATAGCTCTTTCCATGTGATATGCATATCTTCGAGGTCTCTTGGCCATTTATCCATAAACCATTGACTACCTAAGATGGCTGCGAAGCCCCCATTTTTTCCGGCTGCATCTGAGAAAAATTTTATACTTTCGGATGAGAGCCACTTTTCAAATAGGAAACAGGATTTGCCATTATGATGGTGTAGGAAACTTAACCATGCAGACATGTCTGCCCTAGCTTCTTTGTTCAACCTGATATAGTGATGGGGATGTTTAATTCCTCGCGTTAGATCAATGAGGCGGCGTAGGAATGCTCGTCCTGGTATTATTACTGAACATGCAAAATTTAGAAAACCAATTAGGGATTGCATGTCCCTAAGTTTAACTTTTTTCTTTTTATTCATGGATTTAAGGAGCTGTACTGCTTTTGAGACCTTTTCTTGGGGAAGCTGAGCAGTCATTGTGTCAGAGTTTATTTCAATTCCATAAATAGTGATTACAGTAGTGGGTGTGACTGTTTTCTCGTTATTTATAGGGACTCCTATTTCCTTACATAACAACAAGAAGTTATTTAATGCAGTGTTACAACGATCATCATTTTGAGGTCCTATAAAAAAGAAATCATCTAGCAGATGTGAAATGCCTAACGTGTTGAACTTGTGTACCATTATCCATTGCAGAGCACAGCTGAAGGATTCGAATATTTTACATGAGGAGGAGCATCCCATTGGTAGACATTTATCATAGTAAAATTTTTCATTCCAGGAGAAGCCTAAGAATTTGTAATTTGATGGGTGTATTGGGATAAGCCTGAAAGCATCAGCTATATCTGCTTTGGACATTAATGCATGTTTGCCAAATTTAATAACCAAAGAAATCACATTTTCAATGTTTTCGTATTGGACGCGTGAAAATGTTTCCGGGATATAGGAGTTGATTGATTTTTCTTCTGGGTAGGACAAGTCATGTATCAGGCGGAATTTGTTAGCCTCCTTTTTTGGTATTAGACCTAATGGGGAAATCACTGAATTTTCTAAAGGTTCATTGAATGGACCCATAATGCGCCCTAACTGAATTTCCTTCTCAATTTTAGCTTTGGCTGCATTCATATTATTGGACAGAGATTTATGATTTTTTGCGTGATTTGGATTGACTGTTCCCTGAATCCCCAGTGCAAACCCCTTGTTAAAGCCCTCAATAAGGTACTTCTTATTTATTTCATCATAACCTTGTAGGTATCTTTCAAGAAGTTTTGCCTTTATTGGTGTTGGTAGTGCTTGCAGGGTTTTGTTTTGGGTTGTGATTATCTTTTCCTCTGCAGAACTTGAAAGGGTGCTGTTGTTGGCATTGGAAGCAAGCATGCCTGTATATGCAGTTGTTGTAGTGGCATACTCCTTCAGAATTGTACTTTCTGCAATATCCAAAGGGGGTCCTCGTGTTGTATTGGGAACGAAAGGGCTGGGGCTGTTTCCTAACTGGGCGGGAGAATGTTGTTGGGCCTACTTTATTAAATTTGATGGTTACCTGTCGCCATAGCTCATTATGTGCTATGGACCAGTCAAGAGGGGCCAAGGCTCTTAGCTTTCTAAAATTTTCATCATAAAATTTTGCAGCTGCAAATCCGTATGTGTTGTCAATTTGTCTAATTGTACTTGCATACTTAGCTAAATTGGGGGTTTCGTTTGAAAATTTAGATGAATAAATAGCCAGAAAAATGTCAAAGGACTGGTTCCACTGGTTTATACTTTTGAGGAATTTTGTTTTTGGTTGTGAGGTGACATTACCGTCTCTGTCTGTGTAAAGGTTGAAAGTTGTGCTCTGCTCTGGGTATATAAGCTGCGCAAATTCCACATATTCATTGTTAAAGATTTTTTGTCTGGTCTTTTCATCCACGTGAAAACCCAGAGGCATAGTTGTATACAGGTTTGGGTCAATCAGAAAGTTCGTACCTGCACTGGGTTGTTCATCCTGGGAAGAGCTTGGACCTGGCTGTGGTTCAAATGTGGGCGTTTCAGTAGGAGTGGGTGGAGTATTCTGTTGGGCAGCCATTAGTCTTTGAGCCACTTTATCGGCTAATTTATCATAGTCAATGGCTGCTTCTAAGTTTTGGATTGCCATTTCTTGTCTGCTGTTAGTTTTGGATGCACGAGCTGGTCTCCCACGAGGGGCCACTGGTGTTGCCCGGGCACTGACTCGACTCCTTCTTGTTGGTGGCATGTCTACTGGAATAAGTAAATTTATGCGCACAGCAAGCTTGTCCATGGGGTTATTTTGTGAAAATGAATAGGAGATACACTAGAATACCTTAAGTATTATTTTACTGACAGTAAACATTACAGCTGCTGAATCATTATAAATTAAACTGAACCTAATTTAGCCTACACATGTTTATATGCATTTCTAAACTCAAATTAGTATATGGTATATCCATATATATGCTTATATTGAGTCTGAAATGGACTCTATTAGCCTAATGAAAATGAAGCTGATTCTAACACTACTGAGATCTCACTTCCTACATCAAGCAAGTACTGGAAACGATCTCCACATGTTAGCATAGCCAACACTACTGAAGAACTCGCCCCATACAAACAATCCAATACTGGAGACGATCTCCACATGTTAGCATAGCCAACACTACTGAAGAACTCGCCCCATACAAACAATCCGATACTGTTGAATCTCCACATGTTAGCTTTACATTTTTGAATTTAAATCAGAGATTAAGCACTGACCAAAAACAAATTTATAATTTTGCAAAGAAACATAATTTTCATACAGCACTTTATATACTAAGTTTGCTAAACCAACACTATAAAAATGGAGACTATTGTCATTTATCCTATATAGGACTTCCCTTGTTAGCATATTAACTATTTTCCAAGACATGTTTATATGTACTTACACCGGGATAATTTGATAGTTGATGCTACTTTCTCACTGAACAATGCCTGATTTGTGAAGTTAGTTCCAACTGTACTAGTTAAAATATGCAGTTAAGCTGCGAAAGATGAACTGGCCTTCACTGTAAACTGTGTGTTTTTAATGTTAATTCTACTCCTGAGAGTGCAGTACTGAAACTAAAAGTGCTTAACTAAACTAAGGTTCTGTTGGCTACTACAATTTTGCAAGGCCCTTTCCTATGGCACAACGTACGCTCTTTGCATATTTTTGCATTCCTGAATAGTTCAAATGTACCCTATCTCTACTAAACATGCCCCGTGAATCTTTCCAGAAACCCCTGTGATGCCAAAATATATATGTTAGGGCGACTTTGTGCATATGCTTTGAGATGTAAATTTGTTTTAACTATATTTTCATTGTAAGACCCTGTATCTACATAACGTGGCAGCAGTTGTCCAATGATGACTAACTTAACGCTTGGGAAACTGATCAAGTCCTCAGCAAATTTCAATACCTCCTGTGGAGTTCCTAAGGGATCTGCATATTTCTTAGCCAAATCGATGCCTCCTACTTGAAGGTATACTACATCTGGTTTATAGCTAGCTAACATATGCATTTCATTTCTAAGAGACTTAGGGCCCTTACTAATTACACCTCCCCCTATGCCATGACAGACAACTTGTACACTAGTCCCATCAAAACCCAGATTAAAATAGTCTTCCTGCAGATTTTCTACAGTTTGCCCTAACCTACGAATGTATGAGTGACCCAGTGCTAAAACCTTGTGAACCATTCTGAATAATGCGAGACAAGTCAAGTTCTGTGTAAACTGAATGCAAAATTCACTAAATACTGCAATAGCTTAAACTTTGAGCTTAAATACTCAAACAGGTTCTAAAATTTAGGTACTCACCCTTGTTGTGAATTTGATTAACTGGTGATCGCCTCTTTATGGTACACTTGCGTTTTGCTTGATATTTCTTGTGGTACTGATAAACTTCGAGAAACTTTGAGAAACTTTATGAAATTCACTAAAAACTCTTCTCTCCTGAGCATGTACTGCTAGGTTGAAAATTTCTAAGGAAGTGAGAGAGAGTGTTCTTTGTTTTTGGTGAAGCTGAATTCCTTAAGTTCTGATTGGCAGATCATAATGAGACTAGGTTGTACTGTCCAATCAGGTTTTGCTTTACTGGTATCTGACCAGTGTCACTTGGTAGTAATTAACTTAACAGTGTGAAATAAAAAGCGGAGACATCCTGTCTGTAATTAGGGAAGAAACATCTGGTGCTTATCTTTCTATCAACCTATCTTAGTCCCTGGGAGTTTCCCTGGGCATCTTACATCACATTAATACCCTCATCACACATAAATCCCTTTATTGTGACCAATAAATTATATATATTTTGACATGCATTTAATTGTACAGCATATGACCAACTTTTGTACCTACTTCTGTAAAGGTGCATTTACAGTTAAGCTATATGGCGACTTAATTTAAAATCACAATATCTCATCAGGCATATTATTATGGTGGTTTCATAGTGCGTATTATTATTATTATTATTATTATTATTATTATTATTATTATTTCGCGATCTCTCAATCCTGGTAGGCTTGACTGCCTCTTTTGGACCAAACCGTTGTTACACTATATAGTATGTTTCACGGTTGATCTATAGGCAAGCCCTAATTTATAACCATGGGATCGATTGAATGTTTTGCCCTTTTCACAGAAAGTACAACAACTTCAAGACCAACATTAACAACAACGGTATGTTCTTCAAACCCCTGCAAAAACGGCGGAAAATGCAAAGAGACTGAAAATAAAAGACGCAAACGGAGTACAAACAACTTTATCTCGGGGCTGATCGCCACTATATTTAAACCGAAGGGGAATTCTGGTTCCGCAGAGAACACTGGTTATACGTGTGAGTGCCCTGATGGCTTTGGTGGCAGCAACTGTGAAAAGAAACGTAGGTATAGCTTGTTTCAGTTCAGTTTCAGTGCAAAACGATTCCAAAAGACCATAAAGAATTAATAGTGACAATTTCCAATCTGAGCGTTGTTAAAACAAATAACGAAAAGTGGGAAATTATATCAATTTAATAGTTCATGTCCTCTTTCCAGAATGTACGGTGCCTTCACGTCCATCTAAAACTATTACCCCACAGCCCCAAACAACCTACAGCCTAGGTGAAAGCATTACCTACAAATGTTACTTGGGCTACACAGTCATTGCTGGGGATCTCGTGCGAAAATGTGAAGTTCAAGGATCCTCAACTAAATGGACTGGGTCGGCACCAACGTGTGTGCGTAACGGTAAATGGGGTGATCTTGTTTAAAGTCTGTAACAGTTAGTTGATACATTTGTTTTGAATGAATCATTCTTTATAGAAATAAGAAGTTTCGATTGATAACAACTTCCGTCCACAGTAATAAAATCAAAATGATTTTGGCTTCATGAACGCTTTAACAGTATTTTTTGTGGATAAATATCGAATCAATTTTTTTTTTTTACTTCATAAACGCTTTTAAAAGTTATTTATATTAAAAACCGAGCGAGTTTAAATAAGGAGAGTCATATACATTTATTTATTTTTGGCATGGTAACAGCAAGATCCAAGTTAGCTAGTTATTAGGTAAATACGGATTCCGACGCCTACATAATCAATCAAAAACAGAGATGCTATATTTTAATGTTACATATCTCACGGTTTATTTCCATCCATTCCAGAGTGCTATAGACCCCCCTGTCAAAATGGCGCTAAATGTGAAAACTCTGCGGACGGATATAAGTGTTTTTGTCCAACTGGCTTTACTGGAAGAAATTGTGAAATAAACATTAACGATTGTGATTCTAACCCATGTCGTAAAAACGGAAGATGCTTAGACGGTGTAAATAGGTATGTTTGCATATGTAATCCTGGATTCACTGGGAAGCACTGCCAGACAAACATTAACGAGTGTGTATCGAATCCGTGTAAACATGGCACTTGCCGCGATTTAGAGGCGTCATACGCGTGTTATTGTGATCATGGGTTTACCGGTGTCCAGTGTGAAACTAATATAGACGAGTGTGCTTCCCAACCTTGCAAAAATGGCGGAAGTTGTGTCGATGAAGTCAATGGATTCAAATGCACTTGCCCAGCTGGGTTCACTGGTGTCCAGTGTGAAACAAATATAGACGAATGTGCCTCCCAGCCTTGCAAAAATGGCGCCGTCTGCACAGATAAAGTCAATGGATTCGTTTGTGAATGCATATCGGGATTTTCTGGTTTAACTTGCAATGTGAATGTAAATGAATGTTCCTCGAACCCATGTCTCAAAGGACTTTGCATAGATGCAGTAAATGGATTCAAATGTATGTGTCTGGCTGGATTCACTGGCAAACGTTGTGAAACAAACATCGACGAGTGTGCCTCTGGTCCTTGCAAAAATGGTGGTGGATGTGTCGATGGAGTGAATGGATTCCAATGTACCTGTCCAGCTGGGTTTACAGGTGTCCATTGTGAAACGAACATAGATGAGTGTGCCTCTCAACCTTGCAAAAATGTCGGCATTTGTACAGATAAAGTCAACGAATTCAAATGTGATTGTATGGCGGGGTATACGGGTGTGACCTGTGAGACAGACATAGACGAATGCTCTTCTACTCCTTGTATGAACGGCGGACAGTGCAATGATGCTGTTAATGGCTACAATTGTACTTGCCCTGGCGGATGGACCGGTATCTTGTGTGAGGTTGCCATTGACGAGTGCGCGTCTATCCCGTGCCAACACAATGGTTTATGTAAAGATGAAATCAACGGTTATACGTGTACCTGCCAAAGAGGATATACTGGCAATAACTGCCAATTTGACATTGATGAATGCAAATCGTCGCCTTGTCAAAATGGTGCTACATGCAGAGACGCTGTCAACAAATATAGCTGTGAATGTCTGTCTGGTTATGCTGGCGATGAATGCCAGACCAATATTGACGAATGTGCGTCTAACCCTTGCAAGAATGGTGCGACGTGTATTGATGGTGTGAATGGATTCAAATGTACATGCAAATCTGGATTTGCAGGTCTGACATGCCAAACCAATGTTGACGAATGTGCGTCTAATCCTTGCAAGAATGGGGCGTCATGTATTGATGGCATAAATGGATTCAAATGTTCATGCCAACCTGGATTTGCCGGCTTTATGTGCGAAACTAACGTTGATGAATGTGTATCTAACCCTTGCGAGAACGGTGCAACGTGTATTGATGGTGTGAATGGATTCACATGTTCATGCAAACCTGGTTATACCGACCCTACATGTAAAACCAATATCGATGAATGTGCATCCAACCCTTGCAAGAATGCGGCAAAATGTATTGATGGTGTAAATGGATTCACATGTATATGTGAACCTGGATTTGCTGGCCTGATATGCCAAACCAATGTTGATGAATGTGCATCTGACCCTTGCAAGAATGGTGCGACGTGTATTGATGGTGTGAATGAATACACATGTGTCTGCAAATCTGGATTTGCAGGTCTGACATGCCAAACCAATGTTGACGAATGTGCGTCTAACCCTTGCAAGAATGGAGCAACGTGTATTGATGGCATAAATGGATTCACATGTTCATGCAAACCTGGATTTGCCGGCCTTATGTGCGAAACTAACGTTGATGAATGTGCATCTGACCCTTGCGAGAACGGTGCAACGTGTATTGATGGTGTGAATGGATTCACATGTTCATGCAAACCTGGTTATACCGACCCTACATGTAAAACCAATATCGATGAATGTGCATCTAACCCTTGCAAGAATGGTGCAACGTGTATTGATGGTGTGAATGAATACACATGTGTCTGCAAATCTGGATTTGCAGATCTGACATGCCAAACCAATGTTGACGAATGTGCGTCTAACCCTTGTAAGAATGGAGCAACGTGTATTGATAGTGTTAATGGATTTACATGTTCATGCAAACCTGGATTTGCCGGCCTTATGTGCGAAACTAACGTTGATGAATGTGCATCTGACCCTTGTAAGAATGTCGCAACATGTACTGATGGTGTGAATGGATTCACGTGTAGATGCAAACCTGGATTTGTTGGCCCAACATGCGAAACCAATGTTGACGAATGTGCTTCTAACCCTTGTAATAATGGTGCATCATGTATTGATGGCATAGATGGATTCACATGTTCATGCAAACCTGGATTTGCCGGCATTATTTGCGAAACTAACGTTGATGAATGCGTATCTAACCCTTGCATGAATGGTGCAATGTGTATTGATGGCGAGAATGAATTTACTTGTGCATGCAGGCTTGGATTTGCCGGCCTTACATGTGAAACCAATATCAACGAATGTGCATCTAACCCTTGCGTGAATGGAGCAACATGTATTGATGGTGTGAATGGATTTACATGTGGATGCAAACCTGGATTTGTTGGCCCAACATGCGAAACCAATTTTGATGAATGTGCGTCTAATCCTTGTAAGAATGGTGCAACATGTTTTGATGGCATAGATGGATTCACATGTTCATGTAAACCTGGATTTGCCGGCCTTATGTGCGAAACTAACGTTGATGAATGCATATCTAACCCTTGCATGAATGGTGCAATGTGTATTGATGGCGTGAATGAATTTACTTGTGCATGCAAGCCTGGATTTGCCGGCCTTACATGCCAAACCAATGTTGACGATTGTGCGTCTAATCCTTGCAAGAATGGAGCAACATGTATTGATGGTGTGAATGAATACACGTGTGCCTGCAAACCTGGATTTGCCGGCAGTACATGTGAAACCAATATCAACGAGTGTGCATCTAACCCTTGCGTGAATGGAGCAACATGTATTGATGGTTTGAATGGATTTACATGTGGATGCAAACCTGGATTTGTTGGCCCAACATGCGAAACCAATATTGATGAATGTGCGTCAAATCCTTGTAAGAATGGTGCAACATGTTCTGATAGTATAAATGGATTCACATGCTCATGCAAACCGGGTTTTACCGATGCTACATGCGAAACCAATATCGACGAATGCGCATCTGACCCGTGTCAGAACGGAGCATCATGTGTAGATGGCGTTAACAGGTATAACTGTGTATGTCCGGATGGGTATAGTGGTTCTTTATGCGAAATCGATATAAACGAATGCGCATCCAACCCCTGTCTCAATGGAGGAATGTGTGCGGATGGCGTGAATGGGTATACATGCATGTGTCCCGCAGGGTTTTCAGGCTATAGCTGTGAAACCAACGTTGATGAGTGCGAATCAAACCCTTGCCAAAATGGCGGCAGTTGCAAAGATGCAATCAACGGATATATCTGCACCTGCCCAGCGGGATTTACAGGACCAAACTGCGAGACTGATATCTACGAGTGTACCCCTAATCCGTGTAAGAATGGTCTTTGTTTCGATGGTATAAACAGTTTCACTTGTATGTGTGGTTCTGGTTTTGCTGGTCCCACCTGCGAAATCAACATTAACGAATGTGCCTCCAACCCTTGTAAGAACGGCGCAACTTGCACCGACGATATTGACAGGTACAAATGCAATTGTTTAGCGGGATATATTGGTTTGCATTGTGAAACCAATGTCGATGAATGTTCATCTAATCCCTGTGGTAGCGGAGGTACCTGCTTGGATAGTGTAAACGGATACACGTGCACATGTCCAGTTGGTTATACAGGGACTAATTGCCAGACAAACGTCGATGAATGTGCGTCTAACCCCTGTGGTAGCGGGGGAACCTGCTTGGATGGTGTAAACGGATACAAGTGTAACTGTGAAGTTGGTTATACAGGGACTAACTGCCAGACAAACGTCGATGAATGCTCATCTAATCCCTGTGGCAATGGGGGAACCTGCTTGGATGGTGTAAACGGATACAAGTGTAACTGTCAAGTTGGTTATACAGGGACTAACTGCCAGACAAACGTCGATGAATGTGCATCTAACCCCTGCAGCAAGGGACTATGTCTCGACGGAATCGACAGTTTTTCTTGTCTCTGTCAGGCTGGATATGCGGGACCAACCTGCCTGATAGACGTTGATGAATGTTCCTCCAACCCGTGCTTAAATGATGGTACTTGTGTGGATAAGGTGGACGGATACACCTGTATTTGCCTTGCTGGTTACAGTGGAGACACGTGTGGAGTATTACCAACTACCAGTACCACCACGACTCTGCCCACCACGACGGTTGCAAAGGGTGAGTATACAGGGTTGCTACTTAATATGGAATATTTTTTATCATTGTTATTTTTGAGTGCTGATTAATTTTTTTTTTGGCTTGAGTCATTAAAAAAGTATACCACTGAGTAATAAAAACATCCAGTCTTCTGTTGTGAGATATTTTGGTCAATGATATCAAATCTGACATAAGATGCCATTCAAAAGAAAGGGACACCCCCAGAAAACCGTATCAACAGTTTGATGTCAGTATTAACTTTAAGCTAAGATATTAAAGAAAATGATAGCCTCCGGACAGTGATGTGTTACACAGTCAAAGAACTCACTACATTAAATCATGAAAAGTCAATAATTGCGGGTATGACCTCCAGCAGCCGCTTGCAGCGCCCTCATCCTACATGGCATACCCTGTAACACGTTTTTTAGAGTTTGGATGGGGATATCATTTCACGAAGTGATATTTGCCTGTCGCAGTTCATCACTATTTACCGGCCGATGAACATAGCTATTGATTCTGTGAGTTACTTTTGCCCAAAGTTAATCAATTGGGTACATATCTGGAGAGTTTGCTGACCAGGGCAGTTGCTGAACCCATTGGTTTCGAAGAAAAACAGTGATTCTGCGTGCTCGATGTGGGGTTGCGCAGTCGTCTTGGTACACAAAGTTGTTCCTGAAGATGGCTCTTACCAATCGAATCATCGTTTGCTGTAGAATGTCTCTGTAGGAATCCTGGCTGAGGTTGCCTCTTAGAAAAACCAACTGGTTCTGGGCACCGACATGAAATGATCCCCAAACAGAGATGTTACAATCCCCTGCGTGCACCCTAGGCAGTACACAATCATCCTTTTATGCCCCTCGTACACGTCGGTGGACACGGATTCGACCATCAACCCTCAAAAATCCATATCTGGCCTCATCACTGAAAACGACGTGATTCCAGTGTTTTGGCTGCAAACGCACGTGGTCCCCAGCCCATTGCAGACGTCGCTGTATATGACCTGCTGTTAACAGTGGTTTCCCTACTGGCCTTCGTGCAAAATAACCGGCTTGCAGTAATCTCTTGTTCACAAGGACCTTGAAACGGGCGTTTGAATGACATTCTGCCTCTCTTTTCTGAGGACACTGGTTGTCTTTGTACGACAAGCACAGCGTCCTCTAAGGAGAAGGCGATCCTGTCTTCTTGGTGTGATATGCGGACACCCTGGTCGAGGTATTGGAGTAGGTGCCCCTGTTGCATCATTTCTTTGGAGGACTTAACAAACGGTTCCTGATAAATGTTGAATTACCTGGCAATGGCTGTCCGTTTCTGGACATTTTCTCTGAGAGCAAGAGTCCCATAGTAAGCTGCGTTGCTTAGCTGTCGAACCATGTCTTCTCTAAGGTACCTGTCAAGTTTCAGAGCGATCCCTTTGTTGCTTCTCTAAACACACTCCAAAGATTGACCATACCCATGCGTTTTTATACAAGGGCAGAAATTGCCGAAAAGACCACCCCTCATATTTCTGACCACAGAACATGCAACTGCATGCATCAATTTTTTCGAGAATTGTGTGGTAATTAGTTAACACACCTGGCTACACATGGAGAGACACCTCAGTTTTGGATTTAAAGTAGTTAGAGAGAAAATAAATATTTTGTAGAAAATATACTCGACAAAAAATAATATTCCATATTAAGTGGTAACCCTGTATATGCATTGGCTAAAGGAGTACACGTACATTTTCTTCAAGTTGCAGAAAATTAATTGTATAAAATGGATTGGGGATCACGATTAACCTACTTTTTGTATCAATTAAAATTTTTTGCTAGCTGGAAAAACATTAAATATGTAGGAAATGTACGTTATTTAAATGAGCATTTCATTCTTCTAACTTCGTGAAGATAATGGAACTGGGAACGAGCTCAAAGTGATTACTTTGATTCATAAAGTAAAACCATACTGAGATTATGAGGAAATAAAGCTAATACTGGATCTTACGTCGAAACGTAGATCACGACGTTTTGACCTTATTGCATGGTCTTCTACTAGGTCAAGGCCAAAACGTCACCACGCATCACCGGTAAAAACTGTACATCAGTTGAACCGAAGACATTGCCAGTACTACATCTAATTATTTTCTCATTATCTTATTGGCAATGAGCTGTTATAAATAATTAATGAGACATTTAGCATTACGTGTATTTATTATGTTTTCAAGATCCTTGCAATCCGAACCCTTGTCCAGAAAAAGAACCCGGACAACCAATTATGTGTCAACCCTCTAACGGGGGCTATGAATGTATTCGGCCAAATGGTGAGTGTTAGAAAACCACATGGCTACTGGGTATATTTTTCAAACAAATGAAGTACTTGTCAATCTTAACTATTTATCATTGCGATGTACGAATGTAAGACGACATGATAGTGCTGTCCTTAGCAGCCATTTTAGTAACATTTTCGCATGATTTAAATCATTCACCTNTTTAAAAGAAAAAACGCAATTTTTGTGAAATAAGATAAAATCAAAACCGTTGTGTTTACACTTTGGATGTTTCACTGAAACTCACTGAAGATGGATGGCATTCCAGGTGCAGCACTGATTGGAGAGCAGTTGGAATCCCATCCGGGTGTAAACTGAATCCTCCCAAACCCGGCGAATGCTGTGAAACGCTGAATTGCGATCAGCTTACACCCCCGCCTTAGACACGGAAAGACAATTCGATCAATTGACACCTTTGTTGGAAATTACATTTAGATGGAATAAAAGTTAATTGTGAAGGGCAGTTATAAGAACGAGTGTCGTTTCGATAGCATTTAAGTCATAATAATATGTGCTTATAAGGCTGTGAAAAAAATCAAACAATGACCGGGTGTATTTTGATATCTGTGTCTTTAAAGGTAAATTATAAGAACATCTTTACGCATTTTAAATTATTTCGGATATCAGTAGGAAAAAATAAAGTCTTGATTTCTTGGCCTATGTAGAAATTGTACTCGCGTAAATTCACGCGCAAAGCATGATTTTTTTTTTTTTTTGCTAAATGAAATTTAACAATGACAATAAAACACTGCCTAGATTTTTGAGTAACGGTTTTTTTTTTTTTTTTTCAGATAAAACGTTTTTTTTTTTTAATTTAAATGCAAGCACATTGGATATGTTCGCTTTTGTTAATTATAAGAATACAGGGCACATTTGGAGCCCGTGTTAAGTACAGGAATGTTACCCATACTGTTAAGATGACAAATGACTGCAACAGTCTGTATATTTGGCTGCCCGACACAAAAACAGCTACCAAACCTATAGAACAAATCTTTAATGCCCGTTCCTTATAGTCTATTACCGCCCCCCTCTCGTTCTAGCGATCCCAGTGGAGACGGCTAGACATGTGCAGTACTAACTTTTTGATGCAATTGTACAGCTTGGTGTCATTGTTGGCGATATCCAAATATAAATCGACACACCTTTAAACATGTAAAACAAAATCTGAATTAGGGTTCTTATACCGCCCCTTTTCGTTCCTTGCGATCCCAATTGAGACGGCTAGACATGTGTAGCATTTATGTTGGGTTATGTGTAGTAATATTTTGAAGCTCTTCAATAAACGAATAGTGGGGGTGTAAATTTAAGCGATATTAATCACCCTTTACACCTGTTTTTGTGTGCAGCACGTGTAGCAGCGGCACAGTCAGCCTACGCCCGGTGTTATCACGCACGGTACCCGTGCATAGACTTAGCCTAGATCTCAACATATTTTAGTTAATGTATAGACACCAGATGTGCTTTAACCAACACTTTTGTCGGTGACCGAGCGTGGTTTAGGTGGTGTCAAAATGCGGTTCACCCTGTTCTTAGTCGTATTTGCATGTTTGACGCTACAAGACACGCTTGGGGCAGGAACGCTTACAAAGATGAAGGCAAGACCTAAACGTTCAAAGGGCAAGTAGTTTTTAACACACGGGCGAGTGTAAGAGATGCTTAAAATTTGAATGTAGATGTGAAAGACTAATGCCTCTCCCCGAATGTCCACTTTACATTAACGGCGGTCGAAGTGGCATGGGTACGCTCCGATATCGAAGCATTGAAAGTTTTGTCATGCCAGTCAATGCTAGTTTAGCATGTTTTTAAAAAATTGTTTACATCTTTTGATACCAGCATTTAAAGATTACGGTTCGATTCGCCATTTCAGGGGGTGTTTGCACATCCCCTGCTGCACCACCAAATACGGGTGGCAACGTTAACTCCGAAAGCACCTATAAACCAAACCAGAAAATAAGGTACAAGTGTTTGAAAGACTACGTACACACAGCTGGTTCCTTGGTGAGGAAGTGTGACAAAGATGGAACTTGGAGTGATTCGGAACCGAGATGTGTTCGTAAGTTGCATGGCTAGTTGCAAAAAAAAAAATATATATATATATACTGGACAAAAGAAGTGTCACCCCTACTGAACCAATACTATGGGGGAGATAAATGACTGTGGAATGATATGCTCCTGGTATCATTTTATTAACATCAAATTTCACAAAAAATCACAAAATGAGAACAAAATATACATTCTACCAAAATATGCAGTTTCAAGTCCAAAATTAGTACTTAGTGGCATAGCCAATTGACCTAATAATAGGTGCCAGTCTACGAAGCAAGGTTTCATGTAATTGTCTGATGCGTTCAGCGCTTATGCTGGCCCAAGCATGAAACACTGAATATAACAGAGTTTCTCTGCTGGTAAGACGGGCATTTGTGAAAAGTTTTGACATATAATTCCACACATTTTCTATTATGTTTGCATCCGGACTCTGGGCAGGCCACATCACCCTGCGAATGTCCTGTTGGTCAAACCAATCATCAACTGCTCTGGGCCTGTGACAAGGAGCATTGTCATCCTGGTGAACAAATGAATAATTCCTGTCACCAAACATGTTAGTGATAGATAGTAGCAAGCCTGACTCCAAAACATCGATATATTTCTAGTGATTCATGTTTACATTAACCACTATCAATTCGCCCACGCCATGGATGCTGATGCAGTCCCACACCATGATGAATATGCTGCTCCGGGTTCGAAAATTCAGTGCATGTGGTTCAAATGCTTTACCAGCAGTTTGCCAGCATTTTACCCGTCTGTCATCAGAGGTCAGACCAAAGCGACACTTATCAGAAAAAAATATATAGGACCAATTGTCATGAACTGTCCAGTTCCAGATCCTGTTGACCCTAGTTTACTCTACGTTGCCTGTTTTGTAACGATATAAGAGGTTTCAGTCTTGCTACCCTGCTGTACACTCTCAGAGCATGTAACCGACGCCTAGCAATTTTCACAGACACATTCTTATGTGTGAAATTGTTCCACTGTGTTGTCAACTGACAAGCAGTGTCGAACTTTGACAACCTGGACATCAAAATCAGTCGTCGGTCTTCACGGCCAGTATTTTTTTCTTGAACGACCCATCAGAGGCAATTTGTCTCTTGATCCAGTGTTTCTATACCGAGACCAGACCCTCTGCACCGTTCTGACTGAACAATTCAATTGTATCGATATTCTGACATTGCTTATATTCCGCCTCTTCAGGTTAATAACTTGCACCTATAACCGTTACATAATTGCTTGTATCTTGCCATATTGGAGGAAGACAGGAATAACATTTGCTGTACATGTACAAGACCAACAATACAATTTCATGGTATAGCGGTTTTATACTCATTAGTCACATTATAAGTAGACCAGGCATTATAAGTACCCAAGATCTGCCTACTTTTATTACTCTGAGGTAGGGGGTGACACTTCTTTTGTCCAGTGTGTGTATATATATATATATATAAATAAAACATTGTACAAAATGTTCACCATTCTAATGTACAACAGATAATCAAACGAAGATGATAATGCAATTTTCATACTTCTGTGCAGCTGAATTTCCTTTTATATTCTAATTTTTTTTTATTTATAAACAATTCACAATTAATTGATGGTCATACACTTCAATTCTTCTTGATAATTTCAGCCAATTTTTGTAAACCCCCTAAGATGCCACCAAACATGGACGACAAAATTAAAGTCGAAGATACATATGGCGGCAAACAGAAAATAAAGTACAAATGCCAGAAGGATTATGCTCTCACATCTGGTTCCTTGGAGAGAACATGTGAAATAGGCGGCACTTGGAGTGGCTCGGAACCTAAATGTGCCCGTAAGTAGGTCAATAAGAGATACGCTTGGTCTTACTCCTCAATTCTGATTACATTCGAACAAAAATTCAGTTCTTATAGAATAGCAATGTTACATAGTATTTTGATAACAATTTAAATTAGTACATCACTACATGCAATGAATTTGAAAAATCGACCTACCAGCAGATATGCAACATGATTTCCTTTAATGACCCATTCTGTATCAATGTTAAAACATTTATCTTGTTTTTCAGTAAAAGAGTCCATAAAATTCTGTACACCTCCCCAAATGCCACCAAACATGGACGGCAAACTTAAACTGAAAGATACATATAACGTAAAGCAAAAAATAAAGTACAAATGCCGGAAGGATTATATCCTAACAGCTGGTTCCTTGGAGAGAAGCTGTGAAAAAGGCGGCACTTGGAGCGGCTCAGAACCTAAATGTGTCCGTAAGTAGGTCAATCACAGACACAGACAAACTTTTGTAGTTGTCTTTATTTATGAGTTCGTCACGTTCAAATCAATCTCTTTGAGCTATAGAAGCTGTATGCAAGGTAACCTTTATAACTGCTTATAATTAACTGGCATTTTCAGTGAGCTTTTGCACCCGCAATAACGCACCAAGCAACGTTGAGGGAATTGTTCCATTTAAGAACCATTATTATCTGAACGAAGCCGTAAAGTACAAGTGCAAGAAAGGTTATGTGCATCTCTCCGGCCCCGTGAAGCAGACGTGTCGGTTGGGCGGCATTTGGAGTGGATCGTGGCCACACTGTGACCGTACGTTTATAATAATAATGATAATGATAATAATAATAATAATAAACTTTATTTAAAGAAGGTAAAACATTGTTTCGTCGTTTTAGCACTGACTAGCCAAACATAACCGAGTGACAAACAAACACAATAATTTGATATAAAAAATACAATTGTTTTAATTATAAGAGTTTATTTGATGAGGAGGGGGAGGGAGGTGCCCACTTAATCTCTACTGTCATAAAACTACGAATAATATAACTTAATTTAAATTGACGACTGTTAATGAACAAGAGTAATCCCTACGACATAGTAATTAAATGTGACGTTTCCATCTCTGTCCACAAAACAGATACTTTAATCCTTTTGCTTTCATCATAATCAGATATATATATATATATATATATATATATATATATATATATATATATATATATATATATGATTGTTTGTGTTTTAATTCAGTTTGCCCAGCCCTCAAAAAACCAGCCCATGGTACTATGCAAGTGACCGGTAACCAAAGAGGACAGACGGTGAGATACGCGTGCGACAGTGGGTACATTATGACCGCAGGTAACAGGGTCCGTAGATGCCAGGTGAACAACAACCTGGCACAGCTACGCTGGAATGGAACAGAACCGACATGCTCATTACGTGGTACTGTACTCTTTTAACTTCTTTTTGTAATTTGTGATTTTGATTCATTATATGAAATTGTAGCAATTAAATCGCAATATTAGGAGAAGTTGGGTCAATGCAAATTACAGTTCAGTAATAGTCGATGAATGTTGGTGAGACCGCACCAGAATCTTGACACTGTGGCCCTGGGTAGACTTTAAACCACACTTATCGGGTTTAATCCATCCATCCTGTGTATGCTGTAACACCTGTGATGATTATCACTAGTCACATCAAGGACGTAAAGTATGATAGATAAATTTATGGTGAAAGATAAACAAGAGAGAATATCCGTAGTTTGGTTCATAATGCGTTTATGCCGTACGTTATCCCCCCCCCCCAAAAAAAAAAAAAAGAGGCAATAACTGGAATTTAAAGTTATTTTTTACCGTTTACTGCAGTAAATCAAATTAAGAGATCATTTCTTAAATACATTTCAACTAACAAATGCTAAGGAACTCTAAAAGACCTAATACATTTTGGGCATTATCAATAAAATAAAAATATGAGAATATACCTTCCCTTGTGATTGCTGATCGGCAAGCGATATAATATTTTCCTGCAGTTACTTCATATTCCCTCTGTGTCATTCATTTGCAAACAGAATGCCTCAAGTTTTCGATACCACCCAACATTTTCGATCTGATTATTTGCTTCCAACAGGGTAGGGTGAATTTCCACTGGGGTTAATGTCAAAGTTATCATACTTATTAATTAATAAAATTCTGTTTCATTTGTCGTCGCACTTATTTTAAATACCTGTCGTATATTGATTTTTAATTACAGAATGCATCACAAGGTCCCCATGCCAAAACAACGGGACATGCAGAGACACTGCAAAGGGATATACCTGCACCTGTTCCTCTGGTTTTACGGGAAAGGACTGCGAAACCAACATAAACGACTGTCATTCCGCACCTTGTAAAAATGGTGCTAAGTGCACCGACAGAGTGAATGGTTTCTCGTGCGACTGCGCGTCTGGGTTCACGGGAGAAACGTGCGATGTGAACATCAATGAGTGCCTTTTCTCACCTTGTAAAAGTGGTGGGACGTGTACGGACGGCATTAATGGGTATACATGTATCTGTCCAGTAGGATTCACCGGGGCCAACTGTGAAACCAAGACAGATGGCTGTGCCTCTAAACCTTGTCAGAATGGAGCAAGCTGTACCGACGATATCAACAGTTATACGTGTTCGTGTCTTGCAGGATTTACCGGTCAAAACTGTGAAACAAACGTGGATGACTGCGCGTCTAAACCGTGCAAAAATGGGGCCTCTTGTACAGACCTCATCGCCAGCTATGCTTGCTCCTGTCCTGTTGGATTTACCGGTGACAACTGTGAAACCAACATCGACGAATGCGCATCCAACCCTTGCCTTAACGGTGGAACGTGCAGTGACACCATAGGCGGCTACTCTTGTGCGTGTCTTAACGGGTACAGCGGATTATTCTGTCAAACCCAGAGAGACCAGTGTGCCTCAGATCCTTGCAGAAATGGTGGAACATGCATAAATAAGGGACATGGATACACGTGCTTGTGCCAGCTGGGATTTAAAGGTATGAATTGTGAGCTTCCTGCGACCACAGTGCCGAGTATCAACGTGGCAACTACCCCTTCGACAATGAAACCCAAAGGTAGGTTTATAATGCTCGTTTGGTTTCATTCAGAAATATTTGAAAAGAAAGGTTTTCGACAGGGTATTCTTATTTTCTGTACCCGACTTCGCTGCTTTATTGCTATGTGAACAATCTTAAAAAGACACTAGTGCATCACGACAATTGTTGCAAAAATGAAATGCAAATTAATGGAAAATGTTCTAAAAGAGACCATGATAACTAATCTATTTTATTACAATATAATAATTTGTTATTTATTTTTGAAAAACCAATATTGAAAGACCTCAATTATTTTTTGTGTTATAGGCTACTGTATGGCTGATAATAAACTCTACAAGGAAGGGGAAACATGGGACATCGGTTGCCAGCAAACATGTCGGTGCATTTCCTCAGATATGAACTTCTACTACTGCGAAGCCAAGTATGTTGTTAGACTTTGGTTATTATAGATTGTGAAACCAAGTATCAGAGACATACTCTTATCACGCTTATACTACTGGCATGTTTTTTTTTTTAATATTGAGTTCTCAGAAAAAAAGCTACAGTATATATGCAATAATTAGTAATTCTCCAATAAGCTGCAATTTTCAGTAGGAACTAAAATTCTGCGCTTAGGTGAAATGTAGCTGGTTTGTTGTATCACTGTTGCATTTTGCCTTACAGGTGTAGCACTGATTGGAAAACGGTGGGGCTTCAGACTGGGTGTAAACTGATCCCTCCCAAACCCGGAGAGTGCTGCGAAACGCTCAACTGTGACCAGCTTACACCACCACCGTAAATTGTAGGGCGGCATGACGTCAGACATTGAGTTATCTACAACAGAACGCCCTTAAAATAGCAGTTAACATAAATGGACGATTCAACGAACATTGTATGAAAATGAAACTTTTTCAAATATTTACCAAAACTATAATATTATATATTTTGAATATTATTAGAATAATTCGACAGAGTAATGGGTTATAGTTTTTTCCTTGTTTTTAAATTATTATAACCATGTTAAGTGATTTAAAACAGAAATCATAAGTTGTTTAAAACTTAAATGAATGTGAAAAATCACAGCAAGGGGTAAATGGCTTATGTGTAAGTTGAGATTTTTTGTGAAATTGAAGCTTTCTAATAAGATGTCTGAAAACTCATTTCGGTTTCTGGCATTATATATATTTAAAATACACTTTGGCGGCACGGATATGTGTATTTGTTCTTATTTTTAATTAAAATACCAGTGTGACATTTAAACACTACATAATGCAATTCAATTAACATGTTAACATTTGTTACGAAAAGTGAAATTTAATCTAATTATTTACAAGTTTTTAATTGAATAGCATGAAACGATTAGTTGAAAAACATGTGCCTACAGTATTCAATTCATCTCCAGCTTTCTTCCATTTTCTGCCAGTAGCCAAGGGTGTCCCTACTCGATCTGCTAGACTTAATCACAGTCAGTATATGTTATCGTATAGGGATCGCCCGTTGACGTATCGGTAATTTCATTGGTTTGGGATAATAAATAAAACAACTCTTTACGTCAGGGGTAACGCTGCTTGTATAATCCTTAGAGGTACACGAGTAACATTTCGGGTAGTCTGTTTTTATATATCCTTTATTTATTCAGGGACTAGGTAGTGGGCAATATCTAGAGTCGGCTTTTCGATCAGCATATAAATATACACAGATATAGAAACCATTATGCCATGCCCACATAAAAAAAATAATGATTAAATGACACATAGAAGCATCTAGCTTTTTCCATAAAATAGAACGATACTCTTTATTAATATTATAATTAAGACATAAATTTCTGCCGGAAACAGTTGATTTTTCCCTCCTTTTTAATTACAGATTCTTAAATTTGAAAAAAAAATGTTTGCACCTGCCCCGAATTGACGCAGTAAACGTATAAACATGCAGACACATAAGCACAGTTAATCATGAAACCCCAGAATCGCTGCAAATGCCAAATATAAATAAACAAAAAAAGATATAAGTACGCTAACAACTACAAACATAAATACACGATAAATAGTTATAAGAGATATTCTTCAGAAAACAAATTATTGATAAAAATATATCCTGATGTGTGGAAATTATTTACTGCATTGTTGTGTTACATGCAAAAAAAAAAAAAAAAAAAAAAAAAAAAAAAAAAAAAAAAAAACGTCGGTGCGGTGCCCATTTAGAATTCTACTAATTTATACTGTCCTTAAATATTTTTGTACGGTAGATAAACCACTGCGGTAGAAATTATCAAAGCTATACGGATGTCGGTTTATCATTATTTCTCAATAAATGCTCTTAACCTGCGGGATCCAGCTGTCCACACTTTACCGCCTCACAACATTCTCCAGGCTTAGGAGGGTCTAGTTTACACCCAGGTGGAATAGCTGTCACTCTATAATCTGTACACGACCTATTCAGGAAAAAATTTCTCAAGTAAAAAATATATAAAATAACTACATAACATGCCAATGATCGTATTTACACACAAAACATCAAAATACATCAAAATGATTGGTAGATTTTTTAATGGAGGTGAAAGTGTTATTCATTAGACTTTTGTACACGGTGGTAAAAAAAACTTACTTTGGTTCACAATATTTGAAGTTCATATCTGGTTTTATGCATCTACAGGTCTCCCTGCACCCGATGTCCCACGTTTCTCCTTTCTTGTAGAGCCTCTTGTTGTCCATACAATAACCTTTAGAGCAATAAAGGCCCGAAAGTAATTGTTAATTGATGAAATTAAACAAACAAACAAACAAATGGTAAAATATTTACAGTTTAAACGTGTAATTTATATTTTTACTCTCAAAAGTTATAACACAGGATGACCACTGAACATTTAAAAAATATGGAAAACAGCAGTAAATTAGGACAGGTGTTAAACTCTCCTTTGATTCATACTGTACATGAAATTCGAATTACAGGAAGTTAAATTACACTCACCGCTGGGCTTGGCACATTTATAAGCGTCACCATCAGGTTGACAAGTAACATGTTGACCAGGTGCGATTTCTGGACAAGGGTTTGGTTTACAAGGATCTGAAGAGAAAAAAAAATGATAAATAAAGATATATACTAAATATTTAACATATGTGCCATGGCATTCGAATACTTTTAACTTTTTTCTTTCAAAACGAGCAGTGGAATCTGAAAGCATCTCAATCATTTTTAATTCATGCAGTTAAAAACACAAGCCTATTAATATTTGCATTCACAATATCCTGCCATGTATTTTTTCCGAAGTTAAATTCTTTAAAGTTAAAAAATATACGGACTGAGAATGCTCGAGTACCATTAAAGACATTTAACCAGATTCTACTGCTGGTACTAGGGGTAGAGGTAGCTACGTCACAGTTAGTCCCACTGAAACCATCTCTGCACCTACAGATGTAACCATTCATAGCGTCTTTACAAACAGCACCGTTCTTGCAAGGATTAGAGGCACATTCGTCCACTGTTGTTTCACAATCTTGACCAGCGAAGCCTGGGAGACATATGCAAGTATAATTTCTGATACCATCGCTACAACTTGCACCATTCTGACAAGGGTTAGGGGCACAATCGTCTATGTTGATTTCACAGTTTTGCCCGGTAAATCCCGTAACACACGAACACGTATAACCGTTAATATTGTCTGTGCAGTTTGCTCCATTCTGACAAGGTTTGGAGGCACAATCGTCTATGTTGGTTTCACAGTTTTTACCGGTAAATCCCTCAACACACGAACACGTATAACAGTTAATAT